>JAQGCE010000643.1:0-11250 GCA_034699185.1 Eupelops torulosus
TATTTGATGACCTGAGCTAATGGAACACAAGTCTCTCTCTCTCTCTCCGACTCTCTCTCTCTCTCTCTCTCTCTCTCTCTCTCTTTAATATAAACAAATGGTTAGTAAATGTACTGAAATAACTTCAATGATATTTGATTGAAGAGGAAGACAAAGAATTTTAAGAACCAAAAGAATATAAACAATAAATTCAAAGGTTTTCCTCTAAACTTATAATTGTATACAATATTTAATATCGATATTAAAAGCGATGATTCAAAATAGATAATTAGATATTTAAACACATCTATTAAAAACTGGTCGAACATCACTTTCCTTTAAGAAATATATAATTGATCTAATTGGAAAGTACAAGGTGAAATAAATTGTCATTTCATTCAATTTTGAGCTATAAACAGTTGTTCTATACTACTAGGTAATTCGAACAAATAGTTAATGGTTAAACCCTAGGTTGACCTAATTCATTGATTCATTCATTGATTCATTCATTGATTCATTCATTGATTCATTCATTGATTCATTCAAATAAGACTTTGATTTATGGGTTGAATAAAAAAATATGCATTAATTGTGAGAATTCTTAAGTAAATATATTAAAGAAAGTTATCCGTCAACACCACTGATAAATAATGTACTCCTGTGAGCTAGGTAAGTGTATTTGTTTATAGAAGTTGTCAGGACTTAATGATAAAAGATTTTCTTTTGTTAAGAATTTGTATGAAGTGGAAAAATTTGAAACGAACAAGTTAAGTCTAGTATTGAAAAGGACTTTTATCATTTAAATTGAAATGTGATTTACTTTACTCTTAATCTATTGACAATATTATTGAAAGTGATAGACAAGAGATCAGAAGAGTGAGTCAAAGGCCATGAGTGCCTTTAATAGTGGTTGTGATCGATATAAATAACACTTTTAAATAAATTTGTCGTCAAATTTGATTTTCGCAGCCTTTGATTAAAACCAGTTTGACGTGTAGTCCACACAAATGTCTACTCTTGCAAGTCTTGCAAGTGTTTACTCTTACAAACAGTTTGTTTTTCTTTTAAAAAATTCAAATCTTTGAAATGTCGAATAAGAACTACTTTTACGTCCTGGAAGTTTGAAAAATTTAATGTCAGCCAAACTTCCGTTTAATTTTGACTCAATATTGAAAAACACAAAAATTTAAAATTAATTTTAAAACCGATATTTCAGTAGTGGTTCACAAAATTGAGTTCAGAATAATCGCATTCTTTGTATGGTTTGGGATAAAACTTGTCATTCAGTGTCAACTCAAGAGATATCTGAAGTACAAAGTTTTATAATCGGAATAATTGTGTCGTCAGACAAGAAGTCATTTCTAAATAATATTTGAATCGATATAAAAATCATATTTTTTTGTCGAAGACTTCTATTCTGATAAACGTTTTTAAGACGAGTCTGATCTCAAAGTCTTTCCTTAATTTCTTTATTATTGGCTTCGATTTGAACAGAACTGCATTATTGACACAATGGTTGGCGAGTTGTTTGAGTGCTCCCAAAATGGACAAGTGGTGGACCACATGAAGAGTGAGTACTGTATTATGTATTAGATTAGTCTAATTGAAACTATTGATGGACAAAGGGGGAGCACCTGCCACTGTCTGCAGTACCCAAATACAGGGTTTGCAACAGTAGATGACCTGAGCTATAGAAGTGTTCTAAAGTTCAGACATTTCTTATATTCGATATTAAAGTTCATTGAATTTCCTGAAAAGTGGAAAAATAGTCCAAAAAGTGAATGTTATGTAAATGTCCTGAAAATGAATTGAAAATAGAGTTCAATGCACTCTCTTTTCCGCAAAATGTTTTCACATATTTGGTCCGCTTTAGTAACTGATTAGTTGTGCGGGCATTGGTTGCAACTATCGCTCAGACATTTCTCTGCACTCTCGCCTCTAATGCTATTCTGAGCAATAATGCATGGATTGAATTAGAACAGGTCTCTCACATCGAGATCCGATCCCATCTGATCCCTGCAATTCACAGTTATGCACTCTCTCTGACTCTGTTAGAGCTCAGGTCACTCTCGACTTCAACTATGATATCGTGGGAATTGTATGACAAAAGTGCCCGAAAGTACCGCTATATCTCTCCTCTCAGTGCCTCTCATTGTTAGGTCTCATAACTTGTTATATAAGTTCTCGAATGCGATCATAAAAAGCAAATTCTGAGCTCTAAGAGAGTGAGAGAGAGATCTGAGATCTGAGACCAAATACCAATTCTTTTGATGCCATCAAACAATCTAATGCATAGGTTGGGAGCACCCAAAAAATCATCTTTCATGCGATCTAAGGACGCCCCGTTCGCAGACCAGTGCAGTTCAGTAGCACTGCTGTTTTAATACAGGCAATCGTAGCCCGGGTAGGAACTGCTAGCACTCTACTCATATGAGGAACCAGTGGTGACAAACGTGAAAAGAGGAACTGTCTTACTTTCAATAGCTTAGAGATGATGGACGGTCTGCGTCACAACACATATCGTTCACATATATGAGCTCTGAATTTGTTTCCCTAACTTTGAGAAAAAAATGATTCATTCGATTCACTTGTAGTCCAAGTTATGCCATTCCTCACAATTCCTCATATCATTGATTAATGATGTGATCCAAGCATTTGATATCATTTTGTGAATCATAACGTTTTTATTCAATGCTTTAAATTAAATATAATTGCATTTCGGATAAAATCATATTTGAAAATAGCTTTGCATTTGTTTAGACATTAATTAATTGTTTGATTGACATATCATTTAATGGCAAATATATATCAATTAAATTAAAATTAGATTAATTCGCATAAAATTATGAAATGCGATAAAATTTATGAAAAATGTATTTCAAATTGAATTAAGACTTTTGGAATCAGAGAGAATCAGAGTTTGATTATAAGATAATCTACGGCGAAATAGTGGACATCTCTCAGCATTTGATCGCAGCCCAGCGGCGGCTCATAATAAACGCCTTCTGAGCAACAATCAAAAGGTGAAAGCGTTTGCTTTTCTCTCATTCTTCTGATTCCTCGGTTCGCAAACATAAACCGATTACTTCCGCACCGAAAAAGATATTCATTTAAATAACTGTTTATTTAGTAATGAAATTATTGATTCAAAGCTCAACATAAGAGCTATTCTTTTGAATCAAGAAATTCAAAGATATTAATGATTTTATAGAAATGTTAATCGATATTAGAGTCTCGTCTTTAAGGATAGGATCAATAAAAAAAAAGCATTAAACTTAACTTCTTCGGTGTGACTCTCCATTGATAGAGACACTCATTATTCCAAAGTTGAGTGAAATGTGGCCAAAGAGCACATGTTTAGGTCATTAACATCGATGGAGAGCTTTCTGTCAAAGTGTCTTTGCTTTTGCACTCGTATTCAGACAATCCTTTGGCCACACATTCAATATTCTGATCTATAATTTCGGACAAATTTTAATTACATCAGTGGATGTGTCGTCCATATTAAGATGAAGTGGTCTGAGCTATAAGAACTGTTGGCTGTCCAAACGGTTGATGATTGTTACCAGAAAGGAAAGGTGTCCATTTTGGTGTATAATATCTGTGGATGGATTCGGTTGGGAGCGACACTCACTACCGAAATTGAGAGACTAGTGATGTGACAATCAGTGATGTCTGACTCTAATCTTTGCGACTCGGAGTGCGAGCATTTGCGGAACGCATGCGTTTAATAGGAGTCTTCGATCCTCTTTGACTGCTCTTCAGAGTTGTGCTGTGCTTATTCTGTGCTCTCTTCCCTCAATGTTCTATTCTCTCCCTTTTCTCTATGTTCTCTTGATTTCATATTTTTTAATGCATTGATTGCATTGCATGGGAATCATTAGTGATGAGAGTTGTGCGACAATACCGATGCAGTGGTAGTGCACTGGTAGCTACCTTGACCTCTGCTCATGTGGTGCTCCTCTGCTCTCTCTCTTCTCTCTTGGTTGAAAGCCTGGGAAAATAGCATTTATGTGACATAACGGCAGTTCAATATTCGTAGCATTTCTTTAGAGTTGGGTTTTAGGAGCAAATCACTGCTTTCACTACTCCTCTAAGACTACTCTCTCTATATATTCTTTTCTTATTATTTGAGCCCCATTTACAGCCCCTACTCTTCATCTATTGGGCGTGGGGTTCAACGCTCAAAAGGGACAGTTGGTGTCGCGAATAAAAAACTATTTTCTCATTCCTTTTAGTTTTCGAGTCATTGATTCTTCTCTTTTTAATACAATAGAAAATACGTTATATTTTTAAAATCAATTTCAATCCTTTTCTTATTTAATCCCATTTTTATTTGAGTTTTGAATTTAAAAAATTTCTTTCCGTTTATTAACTTACAAGTGAGACCACAAAAGTGTATTTTAGGGGAAAGTAATCACATTTTTCCGGTCAACCTTTGAATTAAATCTTATGTAATCTTCATTGCTATCAAAATTCGCATTAGTTTTGAATGACTCTAAAGTATTAAATAACAAAATAATGTTTTGTAAAAAAATTTTGTCTAAAAAAAAGTTGAAATAAGAGATATTCACTCAGATAATGGTTTTCTTTGATTCACATTTCAGAATTGGTTTCAAATTATTTTAAGGACTTTTCATTTGATATCTTAAATGTTTGTATCAGATATTGTGGTAATATTTGGCTTTATTTCGAAATATTATGATTAAATAACAATTCAATTTAATTATTTTGCAAGATATCATTATTTAGACAATTATCATGTTATCTTAGATAACTTATCTAATATTGTGAATAAATGGTTTATTTTTGAAGCAAAATATATTAAATGATATAATACTTATGATAAGTATTTTTAAAACTTAACTTAAATATTGATTTGTTTAGCGATCGATGCATTCAATTCTGAAAATCAATGAAAGCATAAAAAATTGAAAGCGTTTCACATAATTGAGTGAAAACTAAATTTTTTGAATTATAGCTCAGAATTTCATTGAATTTTATCATAAAATCAAATTAAAAGTAGAAAAGTCTGAAAAAATTAAGATTCATTTCATACATAAAATTAATGGAATTTTTCTTAAAGAAAAAAATGTTATCGAAGACATCAAATATTTTCAGCTCCAGGAAAAGCCCAAAAGGGGATCACCCCTCTTGAGAATTGTAACTGAATGGCTCATTTGTCTTCAATATGTGGCCAAAAGGCCTACGATAATAGGTTGCAGATAAGAACTTAAAATAAAATTTTGTGCAAGATACTGGCGACAAAACATGTAAAAGTAGATAATTAGAGTTCATTACAGTTTTATTATTATTGGAGGCATTCCCTCAATAAGTGATTTTCATTTATTAATAGAGTGTTGAAGTTATTACTTGTTTACAAATACTTATCGTATTATCATTTTTAATAATATTTATTGTAATTATATAACCAATCAATGATTAGTTCCACTGAACTATTTGTTACTAAGATATGACCTATCACAATTAAGCATGCTTATTTTCCATGCATGAATTGTTTGATTACATTTGAAAATTGAATTTTTAATTTTGAAAAAAACTGCCACAAAATGAATGATAGAAACCATTGACTTATTACATTCAACAGGAAACTGTTGTCAATTAGCATGCTAATTTTTAAGGCGAAGAATTTGCATGAGTTTCCTATTTCCTGATCAGTTCTCCGATCTGTACATCACTTTTGCCTAATTTGTTAACTATTTGTTGGCCTATCGTTTGATTTAAACGATTATATACTTAAAACATAATTAAATTGAGTGAAGAGAGGACTGAAGAGAAGGTGACTTTTCATTCATTTTTTCAAAATATTCTTAAAATATTAGTCTAGTCATGAGTTTAATGCAAATTAAAAGTTGACTGTTACAAATTGTAACTTACAATATAGTGGTATGTGTGTGCACTACCTTTACCGCAATGTGATGTCAGTGCAATTTCTGCGCGGATTTACGCTTTGGGTATAAGTCATGCGCTCTGTTTTTCAGTGCTTTAAATGCAATCATTAGGTTTGTGCTCATAATTAGAACCGGTATTACGTAGAGGATCGGCATTTGATATTTGAAGTCCAAGGACTCATACGGTTCAGTTTTAAACTTAGTTCAGACTTAAGCTGATTATCTGACACTTTAGTCGCTAATTGTTTGACCCCTTGTTTGTGGACTCATTTGCTTTGAATTCACGTGTCTTTCAATTATCTATCGATTGATAAGTTGTTTATTTCAATTGAATCCTAACTTATTATCAGTGGTTTGTTATCATATATTTTTCGAGTTTAGATGTAATAGTTGTCAGAAAGAGTAACATAACCCCAACTCAAGTTATAAATAGGAGGGGGTTGAGTCTGATGTGCCAATCGGCCAACTCTTGAGTTGATATAATTTGATTCCAGTCAAGTGAACATTAGTTGAGCGCCACTGAAGTCAAGGCCAACAGTTGTCGAAATAAATAGCTTTATTAAAAGACGTTTAATTGTCATCCGATGATTGGTTGGATACCAACCGGTTTTGTCGAGTGTTCCGTTCATTCAGTGTTTGAGCGACTCATTGATCGTTAAGTTATCTCTAAAAGTATTGTCTCTCAAAACAATTTTATCTGTGATTTACAGATAAAACTAAAAATTAGTTTATTTTCTGGAAAAATACGAATTACTGTTTTTCGAGTAATTGAGTCAATAATTCCTAAATATTTCTATCCATCGGAAAGTTTTTGTCGGACTCCAAGTTTTGGCCGACAAGAGAAAGAACGACACGTTTCTGAACTTAAATAAACATTTTCTCTGATATTTAAGATTAAGTTTTTCTTTAAAAGTGAAGTGAATTCTAAGTTTGAATTCACTTCAAATTTGTTTTAAAATTGTTTCAAATCATTAGTTTTAAGAATTGTTTCAATAATTATGACTAAAGAAGAAGTGCCCAACAGAAAGATATCTACTAACAACGGCGCTAAGCCTTTCCCCATCAGAGGTTCAATATTTTTGAATTAATTAATTTTAATTAAATTTAAATGAATTTATTGTCAATATCTTTGTCTTATTTTAGGAGATCGGACGACTACTTATGTGAATATTCCTCATGTGATTGCAATGGTTGGTCTGCCCGCTAGAGGCAAGACATACATCGCTAAGAAGTTGACCCGTTATCTCAATTGGATTGGAATAAACACCAGAGTATTCAATGTAGGAGAGTATAGACGACAGGCGACAAAAGCCTATAGAAATCATGATTTCTTCAGACCAGACAATGCGGATGCACTCGTTATTCGAAAGTAAGTCCCTTTTTTGGAGCGCTTCCAACATTTGTTCCCTTATTTTTATAAAATGTTTTTCAATTTTGTGGAATGTTTTCAATTAATAATAGTTTCTATATTTGAAAAACTATTGGGAAATGTCTTCAATCAGACAATTGTTTCGAATAATAAATAAATTGTTTCCAATATTTTAGCAAATGTGCAATCGCTGCACTCGAAGATATGTGCTCTTGGCTCGAGGAGGGCACGGGTGAAGTGGCCGTCTATGACGCCACAAACACAACTTTCGATAGAAGACAAATGATTTACGAGTGGGTCGTCGATAAATTTGGATACAAATTGTTTTTCGTCGAGTCTTTCTGTAACGACCCCAACATTATTGAGGCCAACATAAGGGTTAGTCCTAATTTATTAATAATAGTGAGTTATATTGATTTTAATATTTAAATCGCATTAACAGGAGGTCAAAGTTCACAGTCCAGACTATAGAGATGTTGGCGCTGAAGACGCCCTCAAGGATTTCATTTCGAGAATAGAACACTACGAGAGGGCGTATAACCCACTCGACGAGGAAAAGGAGAAACATTTTTCTTTTATGAAGATATACAACGCCGGAGCAAAGGTTATCGTCCACAGACATGAGGGACATATACAGAGCCGAGTGGTCTACTATTTAATGAATATTCATATAACTCCCCGTTCAATATATTTGACCCGTCACGGAGAGAGTGTCTATAATCTGCTCGGAAGGATTGGTGGCGACGCTGAGCTCTCTGAAAGGGGTTGGGAGTACGCAAAAGCATTGGCTAAATATATTTCAGAGCAGAATATCCCTCGACTTCGTGTTTGGACCTCTCAGTTGCGTAGAACTGCTCAGACATCTGAAGCTATTAAAGCACCTCAAGAAAGATGGAAGGCTTTGAACGAAATCGATGCCGGAATTTGCGAAGAAATGACTTATGAAGAAATCCAAACCAAATACCCTGATGAATTTGCTTTGAGAGATCAAGATAAATTTCATTATCGTTACCCTAAGGGAGAGGTATTTCTAAATTGTTATCTTATATTAAGTCTAATTGTATTTATCGCACAATTAGTCATATGAGGACTTAGTGGCCCGACTGGAGCCGGTCATAATGGAATTGGAGAGACAGGAGAATGTGCTGGTCGTTGGCCATCAGGCAGTACTCAGATGTTTGTTGGCTTACTTTCTGGACAAAAGCTCAGGTGAGTTCTGAATCAAAGGAGTGTCTGTTTATATAGAGTGTTAGTTGAGAGATCAGGCATTGCATAAAATGTGAGCCTATGGCCAACTCTGCTCTCTATCCATAGAGGACATGCCATATATTAAGGTCCCGCTCCATACCATAATCAAGTTAACGCCCTTCGCATACGGCTGTCAACTCGAAGAGATAATAGTGCCGATCGCGGCTGTTGACGACCACAAACTGATATGAGGGCTACCATTACTACCGAATTCTAATTTCCTGCATTGTTTTGTCTCTTATTTATTTATTGATTGATTGATGTCTAGTCTTTTCCTTTGTTTCGTATTATTCTTTCAAATGTTATTTAAAACTAATTCTAATTTTGGGCCCAATTTTAATGTAAACGTTAATCAAGTCTTCTATTAATTGATGTTTTTGTCTGAGATTTCTCTTCACAACTAAATCTATTTATTACTCATTGTTTAGACAATTATATAAACATTTCATTAAAAGTATTAAAAAGTATTAATATTAATATAAAGAGAACACAACTGATTCAGTTGTGATAAAAAATGTGTGAATCAATAAAAATCAATTCTTAAGGCAGTTCTCTCTCTTCCGGCCAGACTTTCTGCCGTACCTGAAAGTCCCCCTCCACACTATAATCAAGTTAACTCCCGTCGCCTATGGTTGTGAAGTCGAACAAATATGTATTCCTATCGAAGCGGTCAATACTCACCGGGAAAAGCCTCTGGTAAGACTACACTCTGAATATTAACCAATTGGTTCTCAATTTCGGTCAAATTACTATTTATTTAATTATTTCAATTCATTATTCAATTTATACTATTTTTTAACTAAAGCTCTATTTTTTTTAAAATTTTAGTAAATGTTTTGCTATTTTTGCTTTAAATTTGTGATAATTTTATATCTAATTTGTTGATTACTTTTTGCTATAATTAAAACCATAATTGGCTTTAATTTTTGAATTCGTTTTGCACTACAATTCCTTTCCTTAATATGTCTTTCAATTAATTATCCTTTTGTTTGATTTAAAAAAAACACTTAAACTTGAAAATTCTAAGCGAAAAAGCACCTTGAGCACAGGTAACTCACTCCGAACAGTAATTAATGAGTGTTTTCACAGGGAATTCCACAAACTATCCGATCATATGTCGGATACTCTTCTAATAGCCCACAGTCTCGCAAACTGTGCCGCTATTCGCGTGACTCATATGATTTATTTTCTGGCAAAACTAAACTCCTGACCAACTATGGGTCACCACTGACCAAAATACCCATAAAGGAACTGATCCTCAATGAAGACGTTGTTTGCGAATTCTAATCGCATTTCGGCCAACGATTAGTTTTAATGCATTTTCGCATTTATTAATATTTTAACGGCTTATTAATCGAGTCTTGCGTTTATTCTACACTTAGTTTTGTATTATAATTATGTATAGTTTTAACCACTTTTTTAATTTTTTATTTTTAAATACAATCTCTTATTAAACAAAACAAAACTCCAATTAATTTTAATATTGGTTTTTCACAAATACTTTTCAATTAAATTTAATAAAAATCAGTTTCGGTTTTATTAAAATCCAAATAAAAATCGCCAAATCATCAGATTTTACTCTTTTTATGGAAATGTAGTGCAAATACATTGCAATGAATTTATTTCTGCTCTTAGTTTTAATTGACATTTAACTGACATTTCAGGGATTTGCGAATATTTTATCGCATTATTCTTGAAATGATTTATCAAAATTACTGCAAATATTTAATGAATAAAATGTTCGAAGGCTTTCAATTACGCATATTTTGAGGAAATGCAAAAAAAAATCAATACTCGAGGCACTAATTTCGAGTTTTTATTGCTGATCAATAGTACCGACAATAAGTTTCAGAAAAATAACTGTTTATTAGTTTTTATGCTTTATTTTTATTAATTAAACTTTATTTTTGATTTTAAAGTTTGATTTTTTTATTTTTGTTTTGTTTTCATTTTTATAGAACTGTAGTGTCGATCGGGCCACTGAAGACGCCCTCCTAACTGTTCCCGAACACAAATGACCATAAAGTGTCTTAACTGCCAATTAATATTAGATTCGTAGAGTTTCCTAAAACTAATTGTTTGCTCAAATAATTTGGTTGTTTTTATAATTTTTGTTTTCTACAAATTTTTAAACAAGTTCTTAAATTATCTATTTTTAACCTGGTGACATTTTTTAATAGAATCACTCATCAGTCGATTTGAATAATAATAGAATTGAGTCGAAAGACAACGAAATATTTACATATCATTGAATGGATTTTTTCTGTTTTCAATTGTTTTAGTTTTTAATGTATTTTATTATTAATTAGTTTAACAATAATTATAAACTTTAGTCTCAATAGTATTTGAATTTAATTAATTTGATATTATATTAGGATTTGATTCTAATTAAAAACAATTTTGTATTAAAATTTGAAAAATACACTCATTTTTCTAAATTCAATGATTGATGAATAAAATTATTTTTAAAAAAAGCATTTCGTTTAACATTTTGTTTAATTTTCTCTTTTAATCAAAAAATTCTAATATAATTATAGCTATAGTATAGCGGCTGTGCTATACTTATAGCCAGTTATGGCTGTTCTTGGGATACATCTATCAAACATTGTTCCAAAAAAATAAATGTTTGGCGGAAACTCTCGACAAGACTTACAAAACAAATGAAAGAATTCTAAGTGATGTCCATTTGAGACCATTTGAGACCATCTTTAATGTAAGACATTTACAATCGATAATTCATTT
>JAQGCE010000644.1:0-11241 GCA_034699185.1 Eupelops torulosus
GAGAGAAAAGAGGAAAATTCGGTCATTTTCTGTATATATAAGAATCGTTAAAATATAAGGCAATCATTATATCAATAAAAATGTTTGTATTTGTTTTATGAATAGAAAAAATCATTAAACAAAAAAAATATAATATAATATAATAATAATAATAATAGTAATAATAATAAATGCAAATTAGGTTTTGTTAAAAATTATGTTTAAGTTGATTGAAAATTAAGTTCATTATATTGTCTGTGATTATGACTAGTCTTGCAAATAGTGTTCCGATTGATAAGAAGGCTTACATTCAAATATATTTTCAAATTATATGTTGTTTTTATTGATTTGAAGGCCAAAAATGAGAGAATTGGATAAGAATTGAAATTTTGTTTTTAATGAATTATATTTAAGAACTGTTTATGAATGAAAAGTCGTTGCAATTAAGTCTTGATTGAAATTGTCTATGAAATCAATGTTATGATTAATAGATATTAATGATTAAGAGAGTCGGCCATCAGTTTGTGTTTCAAATTAATAGCTCTTCGCATAGAGAAGTGAGTTATGAATAGTTTTTATCTTTTTTTTGTGAATAATAATTGTCTTAAAATAGATTTTTATATTTCTCTGAAGATGACAGTCATGTGTTGTGAGAAGTGAATAGTCAGGTGCCCAACAAAAGTCTCGATCTGTGTGAAGCCGGTGGCGAACAGTATTGTATTGTCTTTCATATAACAAACCCTTTGTAGTGAATAATGGAGGGGTAAAACACATTTTGAGTGTTATTTCATATTTAAAAACTTATAATATTCTTATATATATATAATAATAATATATAAGAGTTTTTCGCTTCAGTTTTCAGGCATTGTTTTCATTGTGTGAGAAGATTATCAATAATTCGTTATAAGAGTAATAAATAAATATAAATAATTCTCATAAAACTTATCCAACTATTGAAATATATTAAGTATTCCATAGAATATATAAATATATTTATATTAATAAATAATATAAAGATTTTTAGAAAATATTTATAGTAATATAATTTATATTTAATTTATTATACTCTTAAAAAACGTAAAAATAGAAAATAATGTTCAATTAATTGCTTTAGTGTTCATTTGAAAATGGTGTATGTTCAAATGTTTAAAAATAATGTATCGGCATGTTCAATCAGAGCTGCTGTAGAGCATGCACTGGCATATTGTTGAACAGTGAGGTTTGGTCCAATGGTATGCAGATGCCTTGTAACTGATTCAAATTCATACCTGCAAATGGATAGCCGAAACCAGGATAACCAGGATATCCTCCGCGACCCGCATAGCTGGCGTACGCTGCTGGGAAGCCTGCAACATTTTAAATAAATATAATATAGACTTTGAAGTTTAATGCTTATCAAGTATATTTTAGAAGTATATCTAGAAAAATTGACAAGTACCATATACACAGAATCGTGCTTGTTTAAATCTTAAAACTATTGTATTCACAAAATTATTTGAAGAAGTATTGAATTTAACATTTATTCTAAAGATTTGAGAGATTTTGATGAATAACAGAAGTGCTTAATAACTGATTTGATCCAAAAATATTTATATCTCCAGAATTGTGAGCTAAAAGTGTCTCTTTTCTGTCATTTGTATGAACTATAAGTTGTGTTCGTTATGTCAGTCAAGAATCCTAACGATTCCGTTCTGAGCTTTAAGTCCCGGTTCTCTGCTTTTGTTGTGGTGTTTGTAATACTGAATGGCATACATAAAAATCCTTAAGCAATGCACTTATCGGATCAATAAATTGAATTTCTTTTGGCTAATAATCGATAATAACAAAAGTCTCTCCGATTATATTCGCCAATAATAACAACAACAGAGAGTCAAAGAAACAGAGAATATATTACAACAAAGAGTAGAGAATATTCTCTGAGCTCTCGTTATAACAAAAAGAATAACTTTTATTGATTTGCACCAAAAATATTCACAAATCAATAGAAAATATATTAATCATAAACCAAAGCGTATATTAATAATAAATTACAATAACACAACTTTTTTCACTCAAACTACTCCTTATAATTTTCTTTTGTTTATTGATTCGTAAAAAATTAAATATAATCTTAAACTTCAATTAAGAAATGGCTTACCATCGGTTAGCGCTCCTAATGGCCAGACTAAGTCTATTGGATCAGAAATTTGAAAAATTATAAGAAAAATCATTAAAATAACTTTTGTGAAGCAATAAAATGGCTTAAGTTTTAGAGGAAAGAGTAGTTTTTTTGGTATAAAGAAAATAAAACAAAAACTAATCGATCGGATCCAGTAATCGATAGCAAAGGCATGACATTAAAGACGAAAGGAATTTGAGTTTATGTGAAAAATAGAAACTTTTATGCATATAAAGCATATATTTTGATCGTTACCATAAGCGCCTCTACCCGCTCCCCGTCCTCTGCCAACATTATTAGGCATCATCACTTCTTTAGGCTGAGCTTTTTTACATTCAACCTGCATAAGTATGTGTGCAGTTCAATGTTTTCGACAATCATTTGGCCATTAGATTCATCGTTTTGTGAACACAACATGTGATTCATCCAGGTGTTTTGCAATTCCAAAATAGAATCGAGAATTTTCGCCAGAATTTCAAAGATTTTGATAGACATCACATAAATAGAGAAAATAAAACATTTTTTTTGAGTTTAAGAATTATTCAATAAATTAAGTTCAGATCAATTGTATAGAAAGAAAGAAATATATGCCTTATATTATATATTATATCCCCTTAAAGACTACTTCACTGCTTAGCTATCAAATGAATTGTATATTATATCAGGATTTAAGATAAACTTGCAGATTTACGTCAAAAAGATCTGAACTGACAAAACCTAAATCATGTGATTTGAAAATCAAATCGGCATTAATCTGAAGAACTAAATCAAATTCTCGTCAAATGTCTAAATTTCTTATAAGACTCCAACGGATGACTTTGGGTAAAAAAGGGAGGGTATAGTGCACAGGGGCTCAATTGTGCTCATCAAACAACAATTGAATAGAAATAGATTTCAAAGCTGTGATTGATTTCGTGAGACAATTAACATGAATACCACAAATGTAAATATAAATACATGTATTGTTAAGTAAAATGTATGTGACTGAGAGGGCCGGTATCCATGGATTTATACAATTTTGTTATGGCCAGCACTCACATAGATACAATTGAGCAAAGGACTAGTATAATCTATCTTCGTTACTTTTATTTAAGGCAGACTTTGCCGACTCCACTAATGCTATAACTTATGTATCGATACATTTTTCAAGAGTGGAGTTTAGTTTAGTTTAGTTTCGGATAATTTTTTCCTCTTTTGCTATTCGTGTGACTTCTTTTCGATGAGAAATCTGTTCCTTCAACAAAACAATTGGGAAACTACAAGACTCACAAAAAGGGGCAAAACTTGAGTGAGAGTGAGTGCGATCATAGAAAAAATGTGTATGATAAATGGGCTCAATTTTTTCCTCATTCTCTAATAGCATTGATATAATAGAGGTTTGACTTATCCATAGTATAGCACTGGTATATGGTATGTGAGCAAAATAATAGTATTATCTTTAGTGAAAAATTTTAACCCAGTCTTAATGAAGCAGAAAATAATTGGACTAAATTTAATGTTAAAATTCTGAGCCATCAGAAGAAAAATTAGTTATTTCTTCTCATTTCTAATCTATTGTTATATCCGAACCGAAATTGAGAACAATTTTCTAATCCATTAGTTTTCTAAATCTCCATTAGATTTAAGTAAAGACTTAAACGAGCAAAAATAATATTAAATGTACATAGCTCACCATTTTATTATTAATTTCATGGAAGTGTATTTCGCATACTTTATCGACTACGTCCTCGCTTTCAAATGTGACAAAACCAAAGCCTGTTTAATAGAAAAATAAATAATTAATAACATTTTTGTTTCGAACCAATCATTTATCAAAAATTAAATAAATGCAGCAAAAAATTACAACTCAATTATCAACAAAAAAGACTTTCCTAAAGTTCACTAAAAAATATTGTAAACCATTTCTATTGAAACCATTTATAGAGTAGTGAAAAGCATTTGAGTTTCTTTCACTCAGTTTGAGAATCGACTCAACATTTCGTTTCAAATTAGCGAAGAATAACAAAAATATAATTCAATAAACATTTACTGAATTTATAGACAATAAACAAAACTGTAAATACAGTTAAGTGTGTATTAGATGGCAATTAAATGTGAGAAGTATAGAGAGGAAGACCTCTCAAAAGTTGAGAGAGAGAGAGAGAGAGAGAGAGAGAGAGAGAGAGAGAGAGAGAGAGAGAGAGAGAGAGAGAGAAGGGGAGAGAGATGGCAATGAAAAAGGATAGAGCGCTGTTAATGCCATTATCACCACAGGAAACACATTTGGCTTACAGATAGTCTCAATAGGAAGACTAATACAATATATTAGGTTAATGTGCAAGATGTGAAGCCAGTGCTAACACAAACTTTCGGAGGAAAACATTGACTTTATTTTCAATCAGAGTTTAGGTTTTGGAGGAAAAAAATTAGTGGAAATGAGAGGCCAGAGAAGAGTTCAGATTAAATCCAAAAACGAGTCAATGGTCCAGAAATATATCATATGAAGAGTTAATGTTTATAATCTTCCAAATTGCTATTGACCAAGATAACATTAAAAAGGCTCTATATAATCAAAGTTTAATCAAATAAATGGCATGACTTTTAAATTACTTAATTTAATTGATAACAATTTGGAAACTGAATTAAAGGAATATTTACTTCAATCAGTGTTTTGTAAACAGTATTCACTGACTCTTCAAATAAAGAAAATATACTCTATTTTAAAGTTCAGTCATTAAAAAGAATAAGTAATGAAAAAAGTTTTGAATATTTAAAAATAAATTGCGTTAAAAAGAGCTTTAAATCAATAAATTATTTTTAATATTCTGGGAGTTATGTGGAGTGCAAAATATTCTTTGCCTTTCCATTCAAATGTGATTTTTGCCTCATTTCGCTCAGCACTCAGTCCTCTCTCTTTGTTATCATATAATACAAAACACATAGTCTTTACATTTGATTCATTCCATTCACTCAACTGTTCATTCATTTTATTTAACTCTTCGTTTTACTCACAAATAAAAAACTTTTTCACTCTTAAGACAAATGAGAAAATGAAAAACACTTTAATTAAAATTTTTTCGATTAAATAATTGCTTCAATGAATTTGTGCTGAGATTCAGGTTTTTTCAAATTTCTATACAATATATAGCTCTAAGAGAAAGACAGAGAATAAGAAATATATATATAAATACTGAGAGAAATATAAGTTTTTATTTTTCATTAAAGACTAAAGTAAAAGGAAAATATGAAAAAAAATAAAACCAAGTTTAAAAGATAAGAATTTCTACACAAAATGAAAGCAAAATTTATAAGAATAATAGCAATAATATTGTGAAAGCTTTGAGTCTCAAATGATTTAAGACAGATATCATTGATTGAGATATTGATAAACAAGAATCTTTTGTAAATATATTGCTTTAGATTCGTAAGTGAAAGTATATTTTTAAAGGAAGAACTGCATAAAAAGTCAAAAACAAAGTCCATTTCTCCCAATAGTCATCCATGGATTAAAGTGAATTAAATTTTCAGTTCAATAGTTTTTTTCTTTGAAATACAAAATAAAAAAAATGATTCAATTTTCAAGTCTTGAGAAGATATGAAAAAAGAAAGAAAAAGTAGATTAAAATCAATTTTGTGACAGAAAATGGTGAAAATAATCTGATTCCCATTGTATTCGTAAATAATTTTCAAGCCTTAAAATATACGTTTGAATCGAAAGATTCTAAGATTTCAAGTCTAAAATGTAGTGAATTATTGATTAAACTCTGGATTTTCTCCACAAATATATAACATTACAAAAGAATTTGTGAATAAAATGGATGACAGAATCAAATGGAAGACAATATAATAAATATACGTATTTTGAGTCATGAAATAAAACGAAAACTTTCCAAGAATTGAAATCAAGATTTGAATTCACATTTATTTTATTCTCTATGTTTGAGTCAAACGCTTAGGAATTATAATATAAAGCAAAATATCACTTATTTTGAAACTCCTTTGAAACTATTGAATCTGAGGACAGAGGGAAAGAATAATAGTTGAGAGAAGAAAAAAATGATATGTGATATGTGCTCGAATTCATGAGCTATTTTCACACAAACTATTCTGTGCTGTGGTTGTGACTCTGTTTGTCTGTCAAACGGATAGCTGTTTGGATGACCGACTGCGAGATCAGATGAAAATTGGAAGAGAAAAACAGAGAATATTTTGCCACTATTTCAACTCAAATAATGACAAACCAGTGAATTGTGAACCAAAAAACGGATTACAATACAGACTGAATAGAAAGTGAAGTAAAAACCTATTCATTCAATACTCAAGGCTTCAGTAAAACTGAGCGAACAAATAGAAAACCTTTTTCTTCTTCTTCTCTTTTGTCTTATATTTGCCTCAAATGTTCCAATTTTATGTCTGTCTTTGCAAATGAAGGCAATGGACAGAACAAGAGCTGACTCTAAAGACCTGATCAATCACTTGCAAACATAGGTAAATACTCTTCTAATATAATTAGAAGTTTAGGCTCTCTATTGAAATAATTCATTATTTAATGGCATTTAATTAAAGCCGTTTGAAAGGGATTGATGTATGCGTTGCGAAAATCTTATTGATAGTCAATTCCCAATTGAAATAAAACATTTATTTTAAATATTAAACCTTTTTTTTAAAACTTAAATATGGTTTTCACCAAAAATAAGAGTTGTCTCTAAAATATATATTCAGAATAAAACAACATTTTTTTATTTAAAGTCTGAAAACGAACCACAAATTGTCTAAAAGTAATATATTTGAAAACATTTCTCATTAGGAGATAAAAATGGGATCAATTGGTATTTATCAACAAAATGGGAACAGTAGGAGAATTGAAGAGAAACAATGAAATTGTTTTTGGATAATGTTTTGCAATTGAAGTAAATATATATTCACTACTATTTAACCAAAATATTCTGTTTAACAGTCGACTGATTTAATTGATTTGTGAAATAAATTCATTGAAAGAAGTGAACAAACATTTTGGGTTTGAGTTCTTCTTGGATTCATTATTCTTCGAGTATTGATTCAAAGAACGGTTAGATTTATGCTCCAAATAAATAAATATTTGATGAGATTTTCTTTTTGGTGAGAATTAATGCCTTGAAGTTTGGAAAATGAATTAAAAATCCAAAACATTCTCAAAGGAAATGAAGAAATTAATTTCAATTCTTGAGCCAAAATTGACTGAAAAGAATGCAATAAACGAAACGATTGGTCCAAATGAAGAAAAATGTCGAGAAAATGAATAGTTATGTACGTTTTGGGTTGGGATAGAGATAGGGTCAGCAGTTAATTGATCGAAAGGCAGCGCCGATACAACACAACCAGTCGATAATGTCTTTCTTTCAGTTCAATGAATCACGAATTAAAGGCTGAGCGAAAATAAAGGACAGAAAGACAAAAAGGATATACCAGAGCGTATAACATGGCGTATATGTGTGTGGAGGCACATACACTCTACTAGCCTTTCGTCATATCATATCACCCAACCGTTCAATAGATAATGGATTTAATGATCCTTTGAAATGAGTTAGAAGTGAAAAAACAGTTTCTAAGAAATATTGATTCCTTTTTCTGACCTTTTATTCTGTTTTGAGTTTAAATTTCAAAGAATTAGGAAATAATTTGAAACAAATAAACAATTATTTGGTTTTCAATAGAAACACTCATTGTTGAATTAGTGTCAGATTTAACCAAGATAGAACCATTTTTATTGATGAATACCCATGGATTTGCCCAAAAATATTTACTCAAGCTTAAATAGGGTATCTTGGCCAACTTTGTCAAAGTATTTAATGAAAAATTTAATATAATTTTAAATCTCATTTGAAGCAAAAGACAAAATTGTTTGGAAATATATTTTTTCGACTCAAATAATCCGATGAAATATATTCTGCAATTATAAGAATCTGATTCTTCTGTTCCTTTCATTCTTATGGATCGTTAAATTGGAATACATTTACGACAAGACTTAATCGTATAAAACTGTGCTTTGAGGACAATCCTCGAGAATCAGTGCATCGATTCGTTTGGCAAATAAGAACTTCAATCATTAGAAACATATATTTGAAAAAAATTTGACTTTTGATGCAAAAAATATATATAAATCCTATTCTTTATATGATTTTCTCGAAGAACAAGAATTTTTTGACAAAAAAAGGACTAAACTTAAAGAAATATTTCGATTTTTCAAACTTTTCTTTAAAAAAAAAATGTTCCAGATGAAAAAAATGAGGAAAAATTTCAAACTTGATTTATATATTATAAATATGGCAATCATTTTGTCATTTTGTTTGTGACAAAAATATTTGGGAAACTATTAGTCAAAAGAAAGAGTGGCACAAATTATTTGTGTCGAGCACAAACAAAAATTTATTATAGATTTCTAGAATTAATTCCAGGAAATAATAAAAAAGAAATATAACCGAAATGATAGCTAAAAACAAAATGTTTTTGTTGTGTTTGAAAATGACTTTAAGTGAAGTATAATTTGAGAGAACTTTTTAAATAAAGTTTGGGTCGAATAAAGAGTAAAGTTTTTATGCGGACAGAAATCCAATTGAATTGTTATCGATTTTTAATCAATCTTATCCTTCACATATAAAAGTTGGCAGAAAAATGTCTTTCCTCTCACGTCAAACATTCCTTTTCAGACATTCCACACAATGGAAAAGTATGTGCCTTTTTAAAAAAGAAAAAAACTGCTAGGAGATGGATCAATTATGTAAAATACAATCTCAAACATTTGTGGTCAAAATCAATGAGTGACAAGAATTTTAAGACTGATTTTAAAACTCACAGCTATTATACACATTTGAAATTGTCTTCTAAATGATCTACGTGATATTTTAAATTGAATAATACTAAAATGAATCTAGAATAATTTAATAAAGAAGTTTTAAAAATGGTCGTGGATGAGGTCAACAATCTAATTTTTAAAAATTGTTTAATAGTTTCCTGATGTCATTAAGTTTGCTTATTTTGATTTAGCCTTGAAAATAATCATTTAATTCTTTTAACCTTTCTGCTAGATGCAATGATTTATTTCATCCACGCATTTTGGTTTGAGTGCGATTTGATTCTTAGCTCTCCACTGAACTGGACATTTATGGATGAGCCCAAAATACAATGGAAGCACACAATACATTGTATTGATTTTGACAGAAAAATACACGAAATATAATAAAGAATAAAATAAAAGCGAATATATGTGTTATATATTTGCCATTTTCTACTAAAAACTACATCTCTTTGGGGAGTATTTCAACAAATATTTTTCACATTCAGCTTAAATAGAGGCCATCCATAAGCAGAGACTCTAACACTTGTATAGCCATAACTGATGTACAAAAGTAGAGAAATACTATTCTTTCTGTTCTGATGTGAAAATGTCTCAAAAATATAGATACCATAAAAAATAAAGTTTATTATGCTTTGTGTGTAGGACTAGTTGTGGCCAATATCACTAGCTTTACAAAGATAAATCAAGAAATGATCAAGGAGGTTTCATTGATAAAACTATTGAATTTTTTTTGGCTATAATTTACCGGTTTTTTAATATTATTAAAACCCTTTCAAAGAATAATATAAATATTTGACTCAAAAGAACAATTCACTGGAAATCAAGGAGAACCTTGACAAAATAAGTAGATATGGTCACTATACAAGTGGCGGTGCTATAACAGTGTTCTCAAATCATAGTCTGAGTGATCACATCATCATAAATATGATCATAAATAGAGGTCTAACTCTATGGCAATAAAATTTGTGCGACTCTTTTGTTATACACATTTAAATATTGCCGCAAATATGTTCAATAGATTTCAAGAATATTGAGTTATCAATAAACATGATCATTTTGGCGACAGATATTTTATACCAAATGCTCAATACTTGGCTTAAAATAATTTCTATTAAAAAATTGTTTAATCATTAAAAGAATATAAAAATAAATTCAGAAAAACAAAATTTATACAGACGTGAAGAACTTTAACAAGTACACTCTTATCTGAACTATATAATGGAGCAGCAGATCTTTTCTGGACGGGTAAGTCAACAGAGACGGACAAAGTGTGTAATTCTCGTAACACAAGTTTATATACAGAACAGAATCTTTCCGTTGAGTTATAAGGAGCTCAAGAATATAGCGAACAGTTATATAAAGAATATTATTTGACAATAGTGTTGGTGTCCAGCGATAGTCGCATATCTTAATCCCCTGCGGGCGCTCACAATATATTAGGACAGCATTAAAGTCAGACTTGAAATTCTCAGCCATTAGATAGAAAGGAGGGGTAGGGGTTATGGGGGAACTCCAGTGTGTGTAAAAAGTAGAATATTATTCGATAAGTGACTGAAAAAAGCCAAATACAAGAAATGTTAGCCAAACGTTGGAAGAAAAGGCTGAGCCGTTGACGAGTCAGGGAAGAAGTGTTTGTATCGATGGAGATAAATATTTTGAAGTTTTCTTTATTCTCTCTCCACTTCTCTCTCTTTATTTCGGTTTATTTTTTGAAAAATTTTCAGCAAATTCTCAAATGATTTGAAAAAAGTGTTGACAGAAGAAAAATCTCTTTTTACCAGAAAAATGATGTCAAAGAATTTTTTGGCAATTCTTAGGGTTTGGCGACTCTGAAGAGAGTTATATCAGAGTTAACTCAAATAAAACATTTGTGTATATAAACGAAAAGTGACTTTTTTGAGTGACTTTCGATAATAGAGAAGTAGAGACTGTTTTCTGCCAATACTTCTTCGCTGTGTTTCCAGATTAAGATGAAGTGCTTCCAAAAGATTTTTTCATTTCTCTCTTTATTCTTATGTAGGAACGGAACCAAAGTGTGCGGCGATGTATCACAAAATACCGGTGCAATCAATCGCAATGAAAAGTGTAAACGAGAGAGCAGTGCAGCCAATGATTGTGTCAAACGAATGATTTTCTCTCAATCACTGGCAAAGATCGCACTGGGATTTTCAATTTATCGCTATTACATGCCCTAGACATTCAATACGGGGGAGGGTAGGAGAGGGAGAGGGGAGAGAGAGGGGAGAGAGAGAGAGAAGTCATATACCATTTATGTGCCCACAAACATTTT
>JAQGCE010000645.1:0-11236 GCA_034699185.1 Eupelops torulosus
CATTCAATTCAAGTGAAGTGAAATATAAATACAATAAATAACTTTTTTCTGATATTTTGTAGTCTCGTTTTGAGAGCCGATAATATTGTAGGCCTGAGTAAAGGCAAGAATTGTATATCATTTGCCAGCATTTTGATGACTTACCACTAAAATAATCATTGGCTGAGTATAAGTACATATTGAAAGTTACTATTTATGTCAATAAATATCATCGCAAAAGATAAACATTATATAAGAGAACATAAGATAAGGGAAAACAAAATTGTCTGCGAGTTTGGTATTTAGTGGCCAAACAAACACTGGTGCTCTTTCTCTCATACACTCCCTATTAGATGCCTTTAATCTATTGTCTGTTTAGTGCTTTAATTTGGGTCTTCGGCCAAAATTATAGACAACTGTATACCACATCTCAAATGTTGATGTGTTTGCAATGAGTCAACTCTAAAGGCGTTCATTCATTTCAACAAAACATTAGATACTCTTAGAGGGAGACTATGAGAGAGAGAAAAGCAATTGTGAACTGATCTCCAGAGGATTTATTCCAGTATTAAAGGGATCGCGACATGAAATTTCTTTAACAATATTAATGGCCAACAAAATTGTTTGTGAAAATAAGAAAATGCAATAAAATCTAATCATTTGATTCAATTTACAACACAATCTGTGAGCGATTCAATAGATTTAATGCTTACCTAAGGATTAGGGTCTAAATTGTGAAGAATCGTCGCAATCGTAGCACTAATTCAATCATTTATTACAAAATTCAATCAAAAACACAGAACAACAACAGAATAAATATAACTTTGTTTTTCTGGGGAAGAGTTATATTAATTTGAAACTTATTTCAAGTTTACTGTCAAATGATAGTCAGTGAAGGCACAGGCATTTCAATACAAATTTCATAA
Source organism: Eupelops torulosus (assembly GCA_034699185.1). Classification (NCBI taxonomy): domain Eukaryota; kingdom Metazoa; phylum Arthropoda; class Arachnida; order Sarcoptiformes; family Phenopelopidae; genus Eupelops; species Eupelops torulosus. The sequence goes on from JAQGCE010000645.1 coordinate 906, forward strand.
TCAAATCGGGAATCCATGAAAAGCACAAAATGCTGTCAAAAACAGAGTTTTATGATCCGAACCGAACGGCTCAACCGAAAAATGTTTTACATAAGAGTCCAACCAAACGAAACTCACAGTATTTTTCTGCACAGTCTGACTGTCAGCACAAAAGTTGTAAAACACGAGAAATTTTGAGTATAAAAACAGTTCTCGTTTACTGTCGTTTATTCTATTGTCGAAACACAAGTCTTGCAAACAATTCAATACTAGTCTTAGAGAGAAGTTCTGCTGTCGAGCACTACCGACAAACTGATCGCTGGTCTCTACACTTCATGAAATTCGTATTTCAGGACTGGTGTACAACAACTAAACACATAGACTGCATTCCCCCAACCGGTGCTGTTCTTAACATTAAGCTATTACTTGAATGCCTCTCCCCTGCAGTGCAGATTCAGACGACATGCGCTTCACTTGCATTCGGGCATAACATTGAATTTTTCGCAATGAGATCAACGACTGAGGACTAAATTTTTCATTTTTATCAAACAACAAAAAAATATATATAATTCCTCTCATATTTTGTACACAATTTTATGCTTTAATAACATTTGATGTGTTATTTCTAAATATTACTATTATTTATGATTATCTTTTGCCTTATTTACGGCATTCAAACACCACTACAATAACTCTTGTTTTTATCTCCCTATCCGACCATCTAATTAAATATTAACACTTTTTCTCAATGGTATGCCTTTCTCTCATTCTGTGCTATTCTAATTCTAATGAATGTGGAGCTCAACAAAAATATCTCCGAATCAGAAAACTCCCAAAAAATTGCAGACATTTTTAGTGAAATAAATTAGAATTTTTGTCAAAACTATTTTATTTACAAAAGTCGACAAAATATTAGTAAATAAATGGTTGAGTTCTTTGACAAAGTGATAATTATTGGAGAAATAGAGCCAAACAATTGTCGAATTTATTTGAAAATCTGTCAGAAATTTTTGGCACTAATTCTCTACTGAAGAGTGAATTCATAATTTGTGACCATTTTTCAAGTGCATAGTCCCGTGTCATGAGCTCAGACTGTGGAGGAAACCGGTGGGAAACTACAATATGTTCAATATATTTATATATTTGGAGAGCACCGGTAAGTTTCGGGTCTAAATGGCTATAGTGTCGAAATTAGTTCACCCAAAAGCTCCGGAGAGACCTTCTCTCGAAGGGGTGGCATATATTGCATAAATTTTTTTTTGTGAACACACTGTTCAGCCAAATGATGTTTTGGGGCCTTTCGAGGACAGACTGAAGTGTCTCAACTGTAGGGCCTCATATATATATATGTTTATGAATATTTAGAGCCATTGCCTAAACACGAGTTTTTGGAGAATTTTGATGTCAGGATAAACTAAATTAAAACAGATAGCACTGTTTACTAATGGGCACAGATGTGGCGCTCACATAGTGACGGCCTGTCCGCACAATACATATGCGATTCACTAATTCTGTCATTTGTTTGGAAAATTTGTTTCTCATTTTTGTTTGTTTGTTAAATAAGTGCAGATTTCTTCTCGACTTTCACTTTTCATATCGAATTTCAACGAATATTTTTTCTCTTTTTTTTAGATTTGACTCCGGGTTACAAAAGTTGCTCTCAAGAGTTGAGAGAAATGTTTAGTTCGGAAAATAATAATATTTGAAAACTAAATGTTTAGATATTAAATATTTATGAGCTTAAGATTATTTTCTCTCATCTGAACACAAATATTGAGTAAAAACTTATTTGAAGTGAGTTTAACATAAAATGACATTTTCTCTCATTTCTCTCATCAAACTTCTGACACTTTTATGATGAAGTTATACACAGAATAACTTTCTTACATAATATGAGCCAAAAGGCAGTCGGTGTTAATGTCTGAGGGCTTAAACGTCGATATTGGTTATGATTATACATAAGAGAAGGTTGTTTTTTTGCCACCGGCGCTACAATTATTAAACAATTTTTTCCCTCACATCACAGTTCGGCTCAAATCATATTTTTCGCTCCTTCTTCTTGACTGCATGTGTGCTAAAGAATGCAATTATGGATAACCTTATAAGTGCATCCATGCAAACGATGCCAAACCATCACAAGAAAAAAGTAAGCAATTTTGTGATGGGCTTCCTTTTGCACCGACGATAAGGTTATGTCACGAAGACTTACTTCTATACTAAATATTAAAAACTGAGTTATTACTGACACACTCTCTCTCAGTGTTTGATATATTGGGCTTTTATCAAATCAAGTCTGTGATATCCTCTCCAGAGTTTACTCTCAGTTTTATATAAAAGGAATGGACACTCATTTCCTTCCATAAACTGAATTGAATTTTAATTTGAGTTGAATTTCAACTCTATTTTCATAGGAATTGATTAATTTCTTTGAGAAAAGAGGAAAAGTATTGCATTGAATGACATTTTAGAAAATATCCAGACTTTAAAATAAATAATGAGTTATGCATTAGAGCTGAGGAGTTATGCATTGCCTTTACTCTAATAATAAGTGGGGGTTTAGTCAGTGAGGGGTCTGTCGTGAGAGACAGAGAGTCATGTAATATAACATCACAGATGTATTTGATCTACTCTTCAATGCATTTTCATTGGATTTTTGGTGGTATTGCACGAGAGATAACTTGATATAACAGTGTATGTAATCTCGTGTATTCTGTACTTATTTGTCTGTGCCATCAGCACCGGCATAGTCACTACCGCTACGTAACCTTTGATATGGAGTTTTACGTTAAATCAATACATTAGAGAAATACGAAACGAGATTAAGGCTTATTTGGAGTACACTGAGTGCTGGTCTATGTTCTCCTTCTACTCTTGTCATAGCCGGAGCACAGGGTTGAGTTGTGACCATTTTTCATCCGCCACCACTACTAGCACTCAGACGGCAATCATTTGCCAGAAAGCGAACAATTATTCTAAATCACAATTTAGTCGACGCCAAACCCCCTCTACTCCGGTCTCTGATCTTATGCTTAATAAACAGTTTTGAATGCAATTCACTATTAGTCTGATATCCTATTAAATAAAGTAATTCTTGAATTTGATTCCCAATATTATTAACAAATATAGACTTTTTTTTACTTTTTTGCTGAATATTTGAGAGGAAATGAATAATAATATTTGCATTTCTTGCAAAAACAGAGTCAATGTATTGACAGTAAAGCTATAATTTTGAAAACTATTTTGAATATAAATTATATTAATACACGCCAATGACTCATACACTCAAAGCACTGGTAGTGCACACACGCCGAACATCACACACACACACCACTCATTCCATCAGCACTCAAATGATTTCGTTTATTCTTCATATAAGAGGCAAAACACAGAATCGAAATGGATTTCTCATAACTTGGATAATTTTAAGCCATAATTATATTATATGTTTTGATATACTTCTCATTTGAATATTAATTTTACTGATATTCTAATGGAAAAAGCATTTCCTCAAATTAATGCTGAGTTTTTGAACTCATATCATATGAATATTTAAATACAAAATTGCTTTCAAAACCAAATCTTAAAAGAATAATTAAATTAATGAATACGAAAAAAAATTATTTGAAATTCTATCCAATCGTAAAAAAAAATAAAAATATGGAAAAAACATTTGAATCGAGCGAATGATTGTCGGTAAGCAAGTGCTCAAAAAAGGTTAATCAAACAAACAATTAATTGCATGACTTTTTATAAATTAATTTATCGCCAAAAAAGACTAAACGATGAAAAAACAATAGAATATATATTCAACAAATCATTGATTATTCCGTAAAACTACAGTTCCGTATGTTTACTAATAGTCGTGGGATTGGCATCAAAAGCAAAAAACAAGTATTTCTCCCACATGTAGGGAAAGCTTTCTATCAATTGAAGAAAAAATGTAATATTTTTTAGTAATCTATCATTTTGTTAAAATTTAATCGATTTTGACGCTAAGGAAAACATAAGAAAACTTAAGTTTTTGTAGTTTTTAGCCTTTTTTAAACATTGACGACACATATTGTGAAATATTTGTGAGAAAGACATACAAATATTTATTCACTTATTTGAATGGATTGAGAAAAATATTTTTTCGCTTAATTTTTTGTCCGACTTTTGATTAATCGGATCCAATCCTACACTTTATGTCAGAGAATATCCGATAATAAATATGCTCTTGGGTTGAATGAACACTATTATTGAAGTAAAACTTTAGAAAAAGAAATTAATTTATTCCAATTTTAGCCCCTAATAAATGTCAGTTCAACCACTTTTTCTTCTAATTGGGTGGTCCTTCACATCAGCCAATTGAATATCTAATGTCTCACACCATAAGCTCTAGAAGTGACTCCTTTTTAGTTAGTCTCTGATACTAATCATCAGGTATTAGCCGTAAACGACTTATATAACCGCCTGAACTGTTGGACTACGTTTTGAGACTTCAAATATCATTACATAGTTTTGGTTGAGTTCTGAAAAATTGTTTTTCTGATTCGAAATATGATAGCATTTAAACGATTTTCTCTCCGGAGATAAACACATAAACGACTCTTAAGAGCAAATCTATTAGAGAATAACTTTCCGGTCATATAAACTAAGTGTCGAATAGCCATCGATTAGAAAATAATATCAAATAAAAAAAATTGAAATTATCTAAGTTTATAAAAGTCTTTTAAAAAGTCTTTAAACTAATCATTAATTATAGTTTTGTGAGCTATTAATTTGATTCATACGATTAGTAATTTCGTTCACAATTTTTTTTCCTTTTTTTAACTAAAGAAAACCTAAAAATCTTTTTAAATGCAATAAAAAGAATATTTATTAAATCGTTTGACAATTATTCCCAAAAGTATCAAAATATAAATCTTTTGCGAGAATCTAATTATAAAGTCTATAAATTTCTTTTAAAATTAACAGAAATTCTCGGTTTGAAAGTAAATTACATTAAAACCAAAGATAAGAAACATTTTCTCCGAAAAAAAGTATTTCATTTGAGTCCACACAAGAAATACACAGAAATATATTAAACTTATGTATACTTCTTATATGATATGAAATATTAAACTATATTTGGGAAGAATTACTCAAAAAACCTATTAATACTGGAAGCGAAAAGCAATGATAGACATACTTAAGGCTTAATCCTGATTCTTGAGGTCTCCTTCCCTACAAAGATTAGGTTTCCCTCAGAGTCTGCCATAATTTTCTATGACTTTCAGAGCCATAACATTCAAAGACAAGATGTGAGGTCAACAAAGACTCTATTTTTAGACATATGTCATATTTCTTTGGGAGACAACAAAACAAAACTTCTAATTCCTATTAAATGGACACACATTTCATGACTTTGAAAGAATCAAATTCTTTGCGAACAGGACTTGAATTTAATATTGAATTTTACGATAAAAGAAAAATAACTCAAACGACAAGTTCTGCAATAAAAGTGAGAAATGAATGAAAACAGATTTTGATGGATAGACAAAAATAACATAAATAGAAATATTTAATAAATTGAATAAAATATTCATTTGATTACATTTTTTTAAACATTTGATTTATACAATTAACACGAAAATCCCATTTGAGAATATTTTAATATTCATAAAAACGGAGACTTTCTTTGAAAACACGCAAACATTTTCATAAATACATTAAAAGGCAATTATTTGATAATTTATTCGCTAATGAGTCGAATAAAATAAAATTGAAAATTAAATAAAATTAAGATTAGATATATTTATCAGAGTTTCCCAAATTTGTTTTATTTAAGTCCATTATGCAAACGACTTTCCAAATCTTCAAAATGAATTTAAAATGTTTCTCTCATTCAAATGCAATCAAAATATTTGTTTTTTATTTTGTTGTATAAATCATAAGCAAATGTGAGTGAAAAATAGCAATTTCTCTGCAAAACCCAAAATATTAGGTCATCTCAAGGGTTCCCATAAATTTTGTTCAAAAAAAATCAAAGTTTTTTAGTAAAATTTGTATAAAAAGCAAAAGTTGTGGCATAAGTCTGACGATCCTTTCGACGCCATGTGCTATGGCTTAGAAATAAAATACTTATTTTTGTTTCTGTTCTGTAATATGAGTTGTTTTCATAAAAACTATTTGTAATGCTTTGAAATGAGGCTCTGAAAAGACGATACGATAATAACTTTTAAAGATTGTAATAAAATTGAAATAAAAAGAGCACTCCTTTCAACAATTATAGAGTGTTTGTGTCGATTGAATAACATTATTATATAACAGACAAAAATCAAAAGTCTCTTTAATGTTGGTCTGGCTTTTAGGCAAAAGTTTACAATTTCTCAAATGATTTACAATTCAATTCACTTCTCTTTCTTTCACTCCAATAAACTTAAACGAGATTTTATGCTATTTTAGAGTAAATATACGTTTTATTTGCATTTAACGAATCCGTGAAAAACATTTTAACCGTAAAAACATTGGAAAAACCTTCAAAATAGAGTTTTGCTTAAATATCATTTGAAATGAATAGTATATTATCTTGCAATCAATGAATTTGATATTCATTAGAATTTTGGGCCAATTTTGTCAATCATATGAAGTGTTCCTTTGGGTCATTTCAACCACAAACTCGAACTGAAGGCAATTTGTGAAATGTTTTGCATACCTTTAATACAATACAAATATTAATTTTGAATTCAAAATATAAAATTGCATAAAAAGCCAGAGATGGCCAGAAGGGGGTCTTTAAAGTAATAGTTGTAAGTAATAACAATAAAAAAGATTTTGCGGTTTACTGAGCGCCAAATTAAAGACCCCCTTAAGCATGGTCATTATCATCTGATGAAACTAACTTTTAGAAAACCACAAGACTTCCCTTCTTCAAAATATTCTGTAATAACCATTTTACGTCTATGCGGTCCCCTTCTTTCATAAACAATGCAGTCAACTCTACATGGATTCATAACGCTCTGGTCCATTTCCTGCACAAATTATTATTGAGATTAATTTTCAAAAATGATCCAACATAAAAATAAGAATCAAATTGAAAATTACATCTAGATCGTCTCGATCTAAAACTCCAATATCAAAATTATCATGCTTTTGACATAATTGAACCCTGTCATCTTTTGTTATATGCTTTCTACCAATAATATCTACCAAAAAATCAATGATTAAAGCTAGGTGATATTACAAAGATAGAGAAGTCATACCTCTTTTTCTTATATCCTTGAAGAATAATTGGGGCTCAATTTCTTCATGGATTGAATTATTTGCTTCGATATTGATTTCGTATTTTTCTTCATTAAGAGGAAGACATAACACTTTCATATAAGTGAAGGCAATGCATAACAAAACAAAATAATTGATTTTGAAAATCATTTTCAACTGATTTATTTTTAAAATAATAATTCAAACGATAACCAAATCATAACAAAACCATTTTTCAAAACATTTATTTGAATGAAAGCATGAATTGGTTACCTATTTATAAGAAATAGAAACTCAATATCTGATGAATGGCTCCAAATTGGAGCCTCCAATAATTCATTCAATATTCAAGTGTCTCAAGATTTCGATATCATTATAAAATACTTTGGTTTCAAAGAACAATGTATTCACTTATTTCCACTGGTGGCCAAAGGGGGTAGTTTAAAATACCCCCCTAGAGTCATAAAATTGGAAAATACCCCCTTGATTCGTCGTGGAGTACCCTTCACTCGGCTTTTTGAAAAATACCCCTTAATACTCTTCCCAAGGATTTTTGGAAAAATCCACCATTTTAACCCCCTAATACCCCCTAGAGTTGAAAAGTTTGGCCACCAGTGCTTATTTCAATCAATTAAGTTATTTGTTTACACAGAAAATCAATTAATTGATTTGATTTGACGTAAATTATCGAAATCACGACATTCTTGAGTTAGGAATGAATGGATTAAAATAGAGTAACAATGGATTACTCGAGAACTCAAACACTTGAAGATAATTATGTAATCAGAATGGGTTTGTCATTGAAATTAAAAATGATAAGCAATGGTATTTCAGTTTTTAAAGACATAAACTCAGAGATGAAGTGTTTTATTTTACTTCAAAGCACAGAATTAAATGAATTCTGAAAAATAATTAGGATTTGTTTAAAAAATCATTTTTCAAAAATGAATAAATAATTTGTATTTCACCCTTCACTAAATCGCATGAGAATTCTGTTCCTAACAAATGAAATAATTATAGAAAATCATAATAATTGAGTGATGGGTCGGCTCGTGTCTGTATGTGTGCGGGGGGAAGTTTGTCCTGTCCCGTACTCTTGTATTTTATGATTTTGTCTGTAGTGAGGCACAGCTGCTGAGCGCAAAGGCCTCTATTTATTTGGTGAGAATTCGGATGAATTCGGTCTCCAATCAGTTATTGGCGAAGCCTTACGATGAGACCCACGAGAGACGGTTTGGCACGTTTTGGGCACAGAATGACTGCTCTGGCGTTTATGGCGTGTGTCACTCGCTATCATTATCATAAACATAGTTCTGGCATACATTTCCTCATGACTTACCAGACCTGCCATCACAACAACAACACTATTTCAGATGTGATCTGACAGAACTCACATCAATACCAATGACTCGACGGCTATAATGTGTTAATATTTCTTTTCTACGACTCATATCTACTATTTGTTCAGAGCTCACAATTGAAAAGAGCATTCAATTTATATTAGAATTTATATGAATTTATATGCATTCAAAATATTGTTCCCTTTTTACGAATAAATTCAATTTTTTCTGCCATTACTTATGAACTCTACTTACACCAAATGAGAAAACTTTGAACTACTAGTTCTGTTCGATTGTGCTTGTACAAAAGCACAATAACAGGGGAAAATGCATACACCTTTGAAAAGGGAGAGGAGACGCGCTCTACTGAACTCCCACTTCTTTGAAGTCGTCACTAAAATCTCTTTGAATATTATTTAATGTTATGTGAGATCTCAAAGTGTTTCCACTGATTATTACTCTAATGCACACTAATTATTAGTCTCTCTCTCTCTCTCTCTCTCTCTCTCTCTCTCTCTCTCTCTCTCTCTCTCTCTCTCTCCGCCTTTTCCTACTCTTCTATTCCAAAGGAAATAAAGGAAAGCATTCTTTTATTTTCCATATTTCTACTGAAACTAAACTCATGTTTTAAGTGGTGTTTAAAACTTCTGACATTTGATTGATTGGTTAAAATTAAAATTTTCACAATTATTTGGTCACGCATTCAAACATATGGACAAAAATGGTATTTCTTTGTATTTCATAAAACATTGATTTACTGCAAACAAAGGCTGAAAAATAAACTAAATTTGTTTATATAGTTATTCAAATAAAATTCACATCAAATAAATGCAACAAAACCTTAAACTAAACAAAAGGCTAATAACTTGGTTTGAAATTCAAGTTTGAATTTGTTTTGTTTGACTTAGATTTTGATAATTCTATATTTAAAGATCATATTTTATCTAGAATAGACTTGAATAGCCTGGTTAAGAGACCAATTGGTTCGGATCATATTCAGGAACTACACTATCATCTGAAACATAGATATTCTGTCAAAGTTTTTGTCGTAATTTTAATACTTCTGTGTCTGAGAGACGAAATTGTATTGGAAAATGTGATTCCCATTAGTTCTGGTCAATGTCTGTACAGACTGTGCGAGTGATTCATCGAACCCCATGTTATTAGTCCTGCAATTATCGAATTACAGTTCTGTTCAGACCTATGTTTAAAGTAATTTAAATATTGTCTGAAATGTGATTCCATTCAAAAGAGACCACATTTACCCTCAACTGTCTTTCAGGCGAAAAAGGGAACCCTTTGCAAGAGAACACTATTTATTATTGTATTCATTTAAAGGAAATATGAATTGTGAGCCTCATATTGAAAACAAATATAGCTATCAATAGATTGAAAGATAAGTCGTAAAATTAAACGCTTTGTTAAGATTCAAGCCTTCATTCAGATTGAGTGGCGAATAATCGATAGTTTTATTTGATGTCTTGTTTTTCAGGGCTATCGTTATCACAATTGAAGTCAAACTACTCATACATTTGTAAAAATTCAAATGCATTTTAAGGTGTGTTCCAAACAGTAGAACAGTTTGATAGACAACCAGAAGTTGGGTTCAGTGACTGTGTTAGTGGTGTGCAAACTAGAGGTGAGCTTCGGATGAATTTTTCATATCCGATCCGATCCGATAATTATAAAACTCTTATCCGATCCGATATCCGAAATTTTATCCGATTTTTAAAAATCAATTTAAGAAATAATTTAATGAAAAATCATCTGATTTTTGATTCACAGAATTAA
>JAQGCE010000646.1:0-11234 GCA_034699185.1 Eupelops torulosus
AGGTATAGGCCACAAGAAATCTACATTATCCACAATACAAGTGGTGGCCAATGCTTTTGAAGGAACCATTCCCATCATTTTATTTCCATTTTCATCTCTTCCCGAAAATTCGAGTCCAAGTATACAATCCTGAAGAGCCATATCTCCGGGCAGTGCATCTGCTGGCAGTCGGCCTTAAATTTAGCATAAATTGAATATTAATTGAAATAATTTATGATTAAACTAATGTCTGACCCGAAGCCAACATAATATCTCTGAAATTGAGTGCAGAATAATAAACATAACATAACATTTGGTTATCCTTTCTTCCAATTGGCCAATACTTGTGCTGAGATTCATACCATTTGAGGCTTGTTAGATCACCCCTGGTACTTGTGTTGAGAAAACAATGTTCTGTGAAAATTTTGTCAGCAATTGTTTCTTGGACATTCATCTTATAATAACCAAAACGTTTGTCTTTGAGAACATTGAAATTCAAATCTTTAGAGACAATTGAATTGAAATCAATATCCTTTTCAATATTATTGTCGCAATCATAAAAACATCTAATTCTGTGTCCATTTGGTTCTTTTCTCAAGCAATTAAAAAGACCTAGTACTCCATTAGGACTGTTATCATTGGCTAACAACCAAATATTCTTGTCTTCAGGACTAGAATTAATTGATTTTAACTGAATCTTGAGATCTTCAATCCATTCATCGAAATTATTTGTTATTCTAATAAATGTTTGTCTTTTGACCACCAAATCAGTGGTAAGTTTTCTGTAGAGAAAAACTTTGGCACCAAATGAATTGGATGACATACCAATAGAAACCAGACCCAAATCTTTTACTAAAGTTTGTATTTGATTCTCTTGAGTGTCTGATATCTTAGAGTTCATAAGCTTTCGAATAAATGACTCAGAATATGTAAAACTATCTCTGATAACAATAAGAAAAAAGCCATTGTTTTTCAATTTATTATAAATTGATTGAAATAATTGCTTCAAATTGTTTACACTTCTATCGGTCTGTCTATAAATAATTAGATCCAATTCTTTGAGGGAATTATTAGAAGGAAGTTCTGTCGAATCAGATGCCATTTTGATTGCCTCAATAGAAGTGTTCAACTGATTTTGCAACTCTTCAGGTCGAGGGTGGAGTAAAAAGTAGTTAAGTCTGACGTCATAATCGTACGGATCGTAACACTTGAAAACGATTCCACAAATGAGATGATTTGTTTCATTGATCTCAAGAACATTCATATCAATTGATTTTTTGTTGAAATAAACGGTCAAAAGTTGCGAATCAAACAGTGATTTATCGAAAATTGTCTTCAGATAGAAGTCATTCTCAATGATTGAAAAGTTTTGATTCTGAAGAACATTATCGGCGGTTAGATCTTTATGTTGAAGATCTTTGAGCAGAGAATAAAGAAAAGTTTCTTTATTGTAAAGAATATCATCACTTAACCCATTTTCGAAATCGGTGCTCTCTTCATTTATGCTCTTGGCAATATTTTTGCTCAAATGATCGCAGACATCTAAATACTGTCTCAATTGTTTTTCATTTTGATTAATTGTTTTCTCATAGAATGGCGAAAAACTGTAGTCACCGATAATGGGTTTCTGATAATTGATATTTCGTTGAATCAAATTTGCTTTTATTCCATAATATTCGAGGCCTTTGGTTACACCAATTCTCAGATTATAATCAAAAATGGCATCCAATTGAAAAGAATTTCGTTTAACTTCAGCCAATAGTATTGAGGGATCGCATCGCAAAAGGTCTATGCGAACAGGTATAAACAGTCCTCTTGAACTGATACCAAGAATAGCCATTTGTATCATACAATCAGCGAAGATAACCCAATTATCTGTCCATTCTATTTTGGCCTTGATCTTATTCTTTTCTTTTAAATAGGCTTCTGATATTCCTTTAAAGGTATGTCCATAATCATAACCTCTCAATTTTAGCTCTTTATATATGTTAACCTTTTTCATCGAATGATCATCACTGGCGACTAATGGTGTCTCATCCAGAAGGTATTGAAACTGAAGACTTGTATCTAATTTTTTCAAAGCGAATATCTTTCCGGTGACAACAACTGAGCCGTTTTCACTGATTATGAATTGGCCACTGTTTTCATCAACGATTACACTGAAGTTAGTTTCGCCTTTTTTGTGGACAATTGTTGCTCGATGGAGAACAACATCTCGGAATTCTACGCCAATCTCGTCAAAATTGACCTTGTAATAGGAAGCCAACTGTTTCCACGCAAACATTAAATAACCCGTTCCAGGGTAAAGGTTTCGTCCATCAATGCAATGTCCGGTGATGTAAGAATCTTCTTTATCCTTATTTTTAAAAATTAGAATTAGAAAGCAATGTATACTTTAATTAATTGTAGAAATTAATTAATTAATTAAAAAATTGTGAGTAAATTACCATTAAATTGATGGAAAATCCCTGGGTCAACTTTGATGATGAGTTAAAAAATTCTGGATATTTGGTGACAGTAAAACTGTTCGCATGATTCCACTTAAAAAGAGGTGATAATATTCTGGTGCCATTTGAAACAGGGTATTGAACTCTGGGATACAGCTTTTCAATACTGGGGTTTATTCCCAGTGTATAAAGAGTTCCAATACTTGAAAGTAAAACATTTATGTTATTATCGTTTTTCCTCATTAAAGGAATGTACGAAATATTTGGTCCCAAACTTCGTTTAATAATTGATTGTAGCAAACAATGAGGAGAGACCTCAATAACCACAGCATTTCGTGATATATTTTTGAGGCCATCATTGAAGTAAATGGGATATAAAAGGTTGTCTACAAAATAATTAGCAGATATATTCCTGACTCTATTGTTAAAATGGGTGGATATCCACTTTGTAGACATTTTTCTGTTATTTTCCAAAATTGTTGTCAATCTCTCTGTCAGTTGTTCTCCAATAGAATACATAAGGGGTGAGTGAAAAGCAATACCACTGCTTTCGACTTCAGCCGTAAAGATATTATTATCTTTTAAAAATTTCAAGAAATTTTTAATCGCTTCACAGTTTCCGCTTACAGTTACCGAATCGTCGGCGTTATCACAACCTATCCAAACATTGGAAGGACAGAGAGCTTTACAATCATTGGCTCCCAAACCAATGGCAGCCATACTTCCTCGGGTAGCAGTACTATTCTCAATGCATTTGGCTCTCCAATAGGCCATTATTATTGTCTCTTCTGCTGTCAAACATTTGTCAGCGTAAGCACAGGTCAGTTCTCCAATTGAGTGACCGATTATTCCATTGGGTTTTATATCCAGTTCTTCGAGTAAATCAATTAATGCTATTTGAATGGCGGCTATCGTTAAGAATGAGTTCATAACTGAATCGCAAATACTTTGCTTCTCATTCATCAGAAGATCCCACAAATCGATGGAATACCTTTTCATTATTTCACATAAATTCTTAATAGACTTCTCAATGATATCGATTTGAATTAAATCCTTAGCCATTGCTGTCCATTGAGTACCCATTCCTGACATTACAAACCAGACCTCTCTATCTTTTTCTTTAACTTCTTTGATATTAAAATATTTAAAGTCTTTTAAATTTTGTTCTCCACTTTCAATGAGTGCGAAACCCCTTGAGGTCATCCCACCATAAGCTACACTCTTCTTGAAAGGAGAGGTCTTTGATATATCATTGATGAGGGCCAACAAATCTTTGGTTACTTTCTCTGGTTTTTCAAATAGATTTTCGAAGAAGTAATGAATCGATTCCTCATTCCTTCCGCACATATTGACTAAACGCGGAATTTTGTCCACAATTTTATTATTATGTCTTTTCGGTCGAATTTTTGGTGATTTAATAATAGTATGGATATTAGAACCACCGAAACCAAAGTTATTAATAGCAACGATATCACAATAAAAGGCTGTGTTCTCAACAACTGGTTTTAGTAAACCCTTTTGAATGCCTTCTATCTTAGGATTTGGAATTTTATAGTTAATATTTGCCGGAATGGACTCGTTTTCCAAAGAAATTATGACTTTACTCATAGCGCAAACACCAGAGGATGCTTCTGTGTGACCAATATTAGATTTATGGGCTCCAATGAGTAAGGGGGTTTTTCTATTTCCTGATTATTTATTTAAAGTTATTCTCGAGTTTTTTTTTAATGAACTTTAAGATTATTCAAATGAATACATACCGGAACACATGGAATCGAAGATTGCTCTCATCTCTTCGGGATCTCCTGCTTGAGTTCCGGTACAGTGAGCCTCAATGTAGTGGACATCATGTGGATTGATACCAGCCTCAGCATAAGTGGCTGCCATCAGATCTCTCTGTGATTGCCACGTTGGAAAAGTGATACCCATTTCCTCATATCCGTCGTTATTAGTTTTCGTGTGAATAACTGTCGCATAAATACGTTTAGCCGCAGGTCTTCTCTGAAGAAGAATAGCAACGACTGCTTCTCCCTTTGCATAGCCATTGGCCGATTCATCCAAACATTTGCACTTACCGTCGGGTGAAAGCATATTAAGCTTAAAGAATTGAAATTGCATGAGTGGACTCAGCCCTAAGTTGATTCCGGCAACAATCGCATTTTCGCATATATTTTTGCGCAAATAAATGATGGCTTCATTCAGTGCCGTAAAACTAGAAGCACAGGCTGTATCCACCACAATCGCTGGTCCCTTAAGATTGAACTCATGTGCAATTGTTTGTGGTATATGCTGTCTATAGGCAGGCATTTCTCCAATATTTGAATAGGCTGCTATGAACTCATCAAAACAGTTACCTATGAATACCCCAGTGTTGGTACCACTTAATGCCAAGGGATCCGTTCCTTTTTTGAATGTAAGGATTAGATAAAAGTTGTTTTTATTTTTTCAAAGTTAAAGTCAAACCTGAGTCCCAAATGGTTTCGAAAACCACTTCCAATAGTATTCTTATTTGTGAATCCATTAAATGTGCTTCATTTTCATCAACTTTGAAGAAGTTATGATCGAATTTGTCCAAGTTGTTTACTTTGCCCACTCCCACTTTAGCATTTCCAAAAAAATCTTTTAAGAAAAATTGAAATAGTTCATTTCAAGAGAAAAATAACTAAAAATATTAAACTTGATTAATGTTATGTATCACCTTTTGGCCACCGCCTGTCATCATGAGTAACAAGATCTTCTTTGTTGTAGAGTTTCTTGGCAAATTCTCCGATATTATCGCACTCTTTGAAAAATTGGAATTTAAAATTTAATTTAAGATGTTTATATTACCAGGATATTTTCCAGATATTCCAGTAATAACTATATCTTTATAAAAACTATTTTCACTCATGGCTAAATTTATTGTTAGACACTAGTATTTACTTGATAAATGTATTATTTTGTAAAGCACCAATTTATTTTATACTTTGAAAATGAACCAAATATAATTATACAAAATATTTTCAATTTAAATGCTTTAAATTTATACAAATAAGGATTTTTGCTCATGATTCTATTTTAAATGATTCCTAAAAACAATGAATATCAAGATTTTCAAATATTTTCTATAATTTATTGAAAATATTGTAATATATTTACTGATTAAAAAGTGAATATTATTTTCAAATAAAATTTAGGAAAATTGACATTATTTGAGATAAAAATATCAAAAACAAATTAATAAACAGTTAAATAAACGTTAAATCATTTTTTTTGAATTCTTGTTTTAACAGTTATTTTTTGAAAGTCCTTGATCATTCTGAACAATTATAAATACTGTTGCCTAATGTGATTGATTTGATGATGATGAAATTGCTTAAAAATAAAGGTTTAGGAGTAATATAAATATATTTAAACTAAAGTTGAAGATTGATTACATGTAAAAATGACAAAATCAAAATGTTATTTGAGCAACTATCATTAAAAATGTAAATCATCTTTTAAAAATTGGAAAAGCCGTAAAACAAAATAAATGAACTCAAGCAGAAAATTTAAGCACAAATATTATGTTAACTAAATTATATTAAATATTAATAATAAAAATATATATAAATAATGAAAATTATTGATATTTATTTTATTAGATTATAATTAGGATAATATAATTTAAATTTGAAACTGGTAATTAATATTTGCTTGATTTCTATAATTTCCATTAATTATTAATATAAGAAAAATATTAATGATATCTAATAGTTTTGTTGTGGATTTTCTTCAGGAAATTTAAAGTTTAAGAACAATCAATACTTTCACAATATTTTAGGTTTTTTGTCTCATATAACCGTGAATTTAACATAACGTAAAAAGCTGTTGTCTAGAGTAGAAAATTGTTGAAAACATCACGAAGTATAATACATTCTGGTAATGCTACCGTGGTATTGATCACCATAATTAAAATTGTCCATGATATTTTAAAAGATGAATATTTTTAAATTTTTACAGTTTTTATATTTAATTTTATTTATTTTTATTAAAATAATTAATTGTACTGAAGATGAATATGAATTAGATTATGAACTCTCAGATGACCTATCTTTAGAAAACAACTTTAATGGGAGTATGGCCATAAATGGAACTGTGGATGACTATGATGATGATGACTATGATGATGAAGATGAATGCACTGTGGACACATTCATAGACCATTACTCAGAACTGCTTCTACCAGAAGATTATGAAGAAGGAAAACGATTGGATTTCACTCAGAAGTCGTACACATTTAGTGAAAGTATAGCCAGAATTAAACGCTTACATCAATACCAGCAAAACGTTACCAGAAAAATTGAGCCAATAATAAAACGACTTGGGCCAAGACTATCAGAATTGCTCTTTTATATTGACCTACCATCGGATTGTATGGCATCCCTAGTAAGGATAGGACAGGCAGCCCGCAACGGAGAACGATGGGCAATGAAATGTAAGTCTTATTAAGTTATGTATTGATAGAGATTTTTTTTAAATATTATATTTTTAACAAAAATAGTTTTAAATATTTCCAATTATTTTGGGCTCTTTATGTCTTTAAACTATTAGCTTAGATAGTGTGACAACCGTCCAAGTTTCGGTAAAGGCGTCCGGAAAAGATATCGTAAATAATTTCAATTAAGAATAATATCAAGATGGTTTGTAATAATTTTTAAATAAACATGTAAATTCTAACCTAAAACTACGGATAACTAGTGGGAAAATTAGTCAAAATGTTTGAAAACTTTATGTCCACGACAAGTCCAGGATTTTTTGGTAAATTAGAGGAAATAATCCAGTTTTCGATAATATTTAGTTGGTCACACTAAGCTTAGATCAAGCTCAGATTTTAAATCATACCAATTTATTGCCTTTTATGTGTTATCAAGTTTTGGATTCATTGCCATCGGGAAAAGTGGTTTCACTTCAAATAAATGCTCCGCCATTCGGCGAATATGACGAATGTGTGAGTATTGAAAGTACAGATCAGGATAACCAGGAAAACAATGACAACCAGGAAAAGCCAAAGATTTATGGCCATTATTGTTCACTGGGAATTCCCACTAATATATTTCCACCTCCAGATCCCAAACATATAGAAGATAATAAACGCATTGATGAAATGTTTGCCAAAAAATTAAAGGAACAACTGAATAGCACCGACTCTCGAAATGTTGAGCTCAATTTTATTAGAGAACATGTTCAAGAAGAGTCCGATGGTCAGTTTCTCTATGGTATTATTAGATATCTTGAATATTTGGGACCGGATAAGGTTCGATTGCCAACAGGCATTTGTATTCCGTCCACTTGCGATCCAAAAGACGTGGAGTTTGCTATCAATAAAAGTGAGAATCAAATAATGTTTTAATTAACTTTTTAGAGGAAGAGTTCAAAAATTGATCTTATCTTTGCAGTTCTCTTTCCAATGACCAGGTTCAATATGATTATCAACCCTGATTGTGATTATATTGGAAAGCCTGTAATCATCGATACTTATCAGATCATATCAATGTATTATTTAGAAAAAATTTCAAGAAAATTAATCATGTAATTTTTTTTATGATAGAATCTCAATTGTATTAATTACTTTGATCTGTGTCATTTGCACACTTATCTATCTGGTAAACAAACGAATATCTCCTAAATCGTCAATAGAAGGACAGCCTATCTCTAATATTTTGCGGATAACCAATTGTTTTTCAATAATACCGAATATAAAAGCAATATTTAACTGTTCAGAGAAGTTTGAAAAATTTTCTGCGATGGAAGGCATGCGAGCCATTCTTTGTTTCTGGATGTTTATGCAACATGAATATGAGAGCGGTCTTTTGCCCTTGCACATTAAAAAAGGCAGACAATCAGCTCCTTATAAATTCAGTTATCAATTGAGATATATATTCTTCATTAATTGGAATTTGACGGATACTTTCTTTTTGATGGGAGGTATTCCTCAAAAAACATATTTCAATTAAATTATTATTAATTTATCTAAAATTTGTTTATTTTTGACAATGGATTAGGTTTTATGACTTGTTATATACTTTTGTCAAAATTGGATAAAAATGGCGGGAAATTTGATTACATTCAATATGGAATCTACCGGTCAGTTGATGACAACTAGAATTATTGTTTATTTCAATTTTCTTTTAAATGATCCTTTTAAATTTGCAGATATCTTCGAATGATGCCAATAATTTTAGCGTCCATTGCAATCACCTTTGTACTAGAATTGTTTGGTGATGGTAAGTTTTTAAATATAGAGTTTAACAAATATTTATTTAATAATTTTTAATGTAAACTAGGTCCACTTTGGCCTCTAATAAATTATTTAATACAGAGGCCTTGCGTTGATAATTACTTGCCAACTATTTTCATGATAAATAACTATGTGTCCTGGCCTGATATGATCATGGTATGTAATCAATTTAAATCTTAACTTATAAAATAATCAGTTATATTCTTATTTGCTGTCAGTGTGTTCCGATATCATGGTAAGTTGAATTAAAATAGAAAGATGAGATCTGAATTTGGATTAACTTTTTTAAGGTATTCAGCTGCTGACTTTCAGCTATACTTGATGGCACCCTTAATAATACTGGTACTTTATTACTGGCCCAAAGTTGGAGTGGTCTGGAATATAATTGCAATAATTTTGGGCTCATTTATAGCATTGGCCCCAAAGCTATTGTTCTCAATACCACATCTATTTGATAGTCAAAAAACTATAAACTTTGATACCGTCGCCAAAACAGTTACTCATCATTATTGGGGAATAGAATCTCATGTACAGCTTTATGTGGTAGGAATTCTGGTCGGTTATCTTGTTAGGCGCTATCCAAATGCATATCTTGGAGGCCGATGGGGTGAATTAGTAATTTGGATATGCAGTTGGGCCCTTACCTTTTATGCAATATTTTGGCACAGGAACTACTATAACATCGCAGAATATAAAGTAACAAACACTGAAGTAATCAATTGGATTGCATTCTCTAAAGTTTGTTATGGGGCCGGATGGTGCTGGGCATTTTACGCTTGTAGTACTGGAAGGGCAGGTATATATTTGAAAATTTTTATTGATTTTATTGAATGTAAAATTAGGGAAATATGTATTAAAATATGTTTGTATCGATAAACTAATAAAATCTTATTTAAATTTGAATTTATATTTAGGTTTCATCAATAAATTCTTCAGTTGGAAAGGATTCAAACCATTTGCTTATCTAATGCTTGAAATATATATTGTATGTTATCTATTACATTTATTAATACCTCTTAAATTTAATATATTATCCTTTCTACTATTATAATTTGATTTCAGTTACATCTATTCATAATAATATACAGAATAGGAACGACACGGGAACACATATTTTATACCGATTATTATGTGGTTAGTAATAAAATATTGATTTTTTTTGGTAGATTAAATAATTGAAATTTTCTATTGAAATAGTGGACAGTAATGATATTTGATTATATATTGACTTTCATTTTATCAATTATTGTTAACGTATTGGTCACTAAACCATTCGCTAATCTATTGGATCTTTTTATCAAAAGAAACCGAAGTATTCTATTGGATGAAAATAATAATTTAGAAATCAATACAAACGGTAAACTTGGAACTGAAGGCAATAATAGTAATGACATAATGGTCTTGAAAAATGTTGCATTCGAACAAAATGTTGAATTAAATGACGAGGAGCTCACAAAAGAGACTAATGTTAACAATTTTGAAATAATTAATCAAAAAAATACAACAAATGATAAACAAATTGTTCTCAAAATGTGAACAATATTTTAATTAAATTTTTCATTTAATTTAAAAGTTAGATTTCATTTTTATCAAGTTGAAAATTTTTAAATTTTAACAAGTTAATGATGAAATAATTGTAACAATTTTTAAAAATAAATCCTAGAATATAAAGAATAGCAATATAGTTACAAGTAAACTATATTTAAATGTATTTAAATCTCTTCTATATTTAAATGTGTTTAAAATGTGATTGTTTACATTCAGTTTGTTGCCTTAGAAACCAATTGTCAAAGATTTAACTGGTAGTTGTTCCAATTATTTTCAACAACAAAAAAACATTAAAATTGTTATTGAATTTTAACAGAATAATAATAAAATGAAGTAACGGAACAAGAATAGAAATTCATTTTTTTAAACAAAAGTTAAATAAAATTCATTATGATTTACTGTTGTATTATAACTTGAATCTCCTAAAATAATAAATCTTTGATATACAAGCTGTCAATTAAACTGTATTTTTGAATAGTATTAGAAAGATACTGAAATAGTACACTCAAAGCTCTTTAAATTGACACTCCATAATTTCACAAGTTGTATATTTTCCCCAATGCAACCAGACCCAACATGGGACCTATGTTAAAGAATAGGACTAAATTGCCATTTGTCTATTTTCAATTTCACACAAATTTATGATACTTTTAATTCTCTATTTTCACACTTTTAAAAAAGGTTAGGTTAGGTTTTCCCCCCTTTTAAAAGTTTTATTTGAAGACGCTTAAAAATAATACAATATATATCCGACGCTTAAGGCGTCGCGTATTCAAATATAAAATTGTGACCAAACTGGTGGTCGAGGTTCGGATTAGGCTAAGTATTGATTCCCAAAATGGTTGTAAGTTATGGTTGGTGTGGGCTATGTTAACCGAATTGGTGGCCTATGGGTTTAGTTGACCGAATTGAGAGGACAATGAGTGTCTATGTTGTAGACAATGTAACAAAATTTAATGTAAGAGTCCTCAAAAATGTAATGGTTGCGGGCGTTTTGCGGA
>JAQGCE010000647.1:0-11233 GCA_034699185.1 Eupelops torulosus
CAAATTCGAGGCATTTATTGATTCGGAGGACAAACAAGAGTTGAATCAATTGGAAGAAGAATTCAATACTATTGTAGGCCACCCGTCAGTGGATTCTGTTATTAAATCTGAGGAACAAATCAACGAAACAAATGAAGAAATTCTTCAAATAATTGAATTAAAGTTTAATTCTCAACAAAATAAGTGCAACGAATCCATAGAAGAAGATCCCGATTATGAAGAGAGGGATGCAAATGAAGAACAAATCAGTGATTATTCAGACAAAGAGTTTAAAACTAAACGAAAGCCTAAACTAAAGCCAATGAAAAGTGGAAAAGGATTTGTTTGTACTCATGAGGGATGTGGGGAACAGTTTAATAGAACAGATCGTCTGAATAAACACATAAGAGATAAGCACACCATCGGAAAGCCATTTAAATGTGAGGATTGCGACAAAAGTTATAATACTAATTATAAACTCAATGACCATAAGACAGTTCACACCGGAGTCACCTTTGAGTGCGATGTTTGCCACAAAGTGTTTAATAAAAGAAATCTTTGTCTCATTCACAAGAGATCCACCCATTCCTCAAATATATTTTATTGCAATGAATGTAATTTTGAGACAAAAGATAACTCATATCTTAAACGACACATCAAATTAAAGCATGAAATTAATGAGCGGACAGTTAAGTGTGATTACGAGGACTGCCACTCAATGTTTAAAGATATTACAGCAATGAAAAGACATAAAAGAGATTATCACAAAACTGAACGATTTGATTGCGAATGGCCCGGATGTGGACAGACATTAAAGACCAAAACGGGGCTAATAGGCCATCGAAGAGTACACATAGGTTTCAGACAATTCAAATGTGATATCGAGGGCTGTGGGAAGTCATTTGTTCAGAAAAAGACCCTTGATCAACACAAGTTGTTTCATCAAAAAATGCTTAGGTGTGAGTGGCCAGAATGTGGACAACGGTTCGCTTTTAAGAAATTATTGACACAACATATGAACAGACATTTAAATATAAAGCCATTTAAGTGTACTTTTAATGGTTGTCCAAAAGAATACTTTAGTTATCTTAGTCTTAGATATCATTTAACAACTGTTCACAAAAATGAAATAAATTCATAATTAGTTTCATTTAATTAATACTTTTTAAAACTTTTAGGAAAAATTAATTTTTAAGAATAATTTTGATGAAAAACTTTTGGTGTAATTAAAGTATAGTCCCTTTAAATGTGTTTATGGTTTTGTTTACTTTTATTACATAAAACTTGTTTTTAAACGATATTTAATTTTATTTAATTGTAATTTGAATTAAAGAAAATTAATAAATATTTGATTAAAAATGAAATCAAAAGTAAAACAAAAAGGATTTAATATTAAGATTAATAACATTTTTAATGAATTGTGTGAAGAAAATAAAAGACTTAATAATGAGTTAATATTTGCTGACAATTGTTTCAATATTTTGAATAAATTTAAATCATTTTTGGATAAAATTTGTCAAAAATTTGAGACAAATATTGAATCCGAGGATAAAAAAGAGTTGAATCAATTGGAAGAAGAGTTAAATTCATTCTTAAATTGTGAAAAACATATCAACGATTCAAATGTTGAGGAATTGAATCAAATGAATGATTCAACGAATAAAGTGTTGATTAGTTCTGTCACTAAACCCATGGAAGGGATTAATGAACAGAATAGTGAAGAAAACATAATTGAATTAAAGAATGGATGTCCAGAACTGAATATTGATATTAATGATATTTTTGATGAAATGAGTGATGAAAACAAAAGATTTAACGAAGAGTTAATGTTTGCCAACAATTGTCTCAATGTTTTGAATAAATTTAAATTAGTTTTGGATAAAATTTGTCACAAATTTGAGATAAATATTGATTCGGAGGACAAACAAGAGTTGAATCAATTGGAAAAAGAGTTTAATTCTGTCATCAAATCGAGTGAAACAAATCAATGCAACGAAACCATAAAAAAGGACTCCAATTATGAAGAGAGTGATAGAAATGAGGAACAAATCAGTGATTATTCAGAAGAAGAGTTTATTACTAAACAAAAGCCTAAGAAAAGGGGAAATGAATTTGTTTGTACTCATGAGGGATGTGTTGAACAATATGTTAGTAAAAGAATTCTCAATAAACACATTAAACTTAAGCACACCATAAGAAATGTATGCGAGGAATGCCACAAAGAGTTTAAACGTAAGGATCATCTCAATCAACACATTAGTCTTAAGCACACCATAAGAAAGGTATTCAAATGCGAGGAATGCGACCAAAAGTTTAATTCTAAAAATAACCTCAAAGATCACCAAACAGTCCACTCGGGAATCAGCTTTGAATGCGAGGTCTGCCATAAAGTGTTTGATAGAAAACAGTCATTATATCGACACAAATATAATGTTCACAGAAATGATATGTTTTATTGCAGTTATAATGAATGCAATTATAGGACGAAATCTAAATCACATCTTAAAGTTCACATCAAATTAGTCCACCAAACAAAGGAACCGACAGTTAATTGTCTTCACGAGGACTGTCACTCAAAATTCAAAGATATAAAGACAATGAGAAGACATTTAAGAAATTATTGTAATTTTCATAATTCACAGTCAGTTGTATGCGATTGGCCCGAATGTGGACAGGTATTCAAGAACAATTTTTATTTGAAAAGCCATCAAATTAAGCATATAGGTACTAGACAATTCAAATGTGATATTGAGGGCTGTGGGAAGTCCTTTATTCGGAAAAAAACCCTAACACAGCACAATATGCATCACCAAAAAGGGTATGTGTGTGAGTGGCCAGAATGTGGACAACGGTTTGGTAATAAAGAATTATTGACCGAACATAAGAATAGACATTTGAATATTAAGCCATTTAAGTGTACTTTCAATGGATGTCCCAAAGAATACTTCAGTCGATTAGGTCTTAGATCTCATTCGATAACTGCCCACAAAATAAAATTAATTCATAATTAGTTTCATTTAATTAATTCTTTTTAAAACTTTTAGGAAAAATTAATTTTTAAGAATAATTTTGATGCAAAACTTTTGGTGTAATTAAAGTACAGTCCCTTTAAATGTGTTTATGGTTTTGTTTACTTTAATTACATAAAACAAATAATTTTTTTAAAGATAATGCAATCATTGAACACATGTAAAGTCGAAACCTTAAACCTTTTGTTTTGAATAAAAAGACAGTCCCTTATATTCCATGTGTTTTGTGATTTTCAGCGGTTTTTTGATTTCATTTACTTTTAATTTTGTCTTAAATTTAATAATTGATTAAAATCTTATTTAAAATGGAGTTTGAATTAAGACAAAAGGGATTTAATATCAAAGTTAATGAATTGAAAGATGAAAACAAAAGACTTAATAATGAGTTAATTTTTGCCAACAATTGTCTCAATGTTTTGAATAAATTTAAATCACTTTTGGATAAGATTTTTGTCAAATTTGAGACAAACATTGATTCGGAGGACAAACAAGAGATGAATCGATTGAAAGAAGAGTTTAGTTTTATTACTAATTGTGTGGAAGAGTTATGTGAAACAAATATCGAAGAAATCAATAGAAAAGTTGAGTCAAAGTTTGGAAATCCTCTTCAAACTCAACAAAAAGAAGACTATTGTGAAGTAATTGGTGGAAATGATAACCCTTTAAGTGTTAATTCAGATGAAGAGGAAAGTCATGAAACTTCAGATCAAAATATTTTGATTAAAACTGAAATTAAAGACATATTTGAAATTAAAGATCAAATTAATTATGAAAATTGTGGCGAAAATTATTCGGAAACCACTGAATGTTATTCGACAGAAGATTTGGACGAAGAACTCACTTCTATCAGATCTAAAGAACCAATTAATGAAACAAATGAAGAGATCATTGAAACTATTAGTGGAAAAACTGAAAAATTAAGAAAAATGCAAACTAAACGAATGACCCGTTCCTCAAACCAACAGAAAAAACAGACAACAAATCGGAAAAATGACCCAAAATTTGGAATTGGAGTGAAATCTAAACCAAAAATTAAGCCTAAAACAAAACATTGCCTTTGGCCTGGATGCCACTTTAAAACATCAAATTTGTCTTATCTTATAGTTCATAAACGGATCCATACGGGAGAGAAGAAATTCGTCTGTTATTGGCCCGAATGTGATAAAAGTTTTGTGGCAAAGATAACTCTTAATCGTCATCTATTAGTTCATAAAGACATCAGACTATATGCTTGTGATTGGCCCGAATGTGGTCAACGTTTTCGGACGACGGATAGCCTTAATCGTCATCTATTAATTCATAAAGATATCAGATGCTATGCTTGTGTTTGGCCCGAATGTGGTCAACGTTTTCGGATTAAGGATACCCTTAATCGTCATCTATTAGTTCATAAAGATATCAAACCGTATGCTTGTGATTGGCCTCAATGTAAGTATAGGTCTCGACAAAGATATAATTTAAAAGTTCATCGAAGAATTCATTACCGAAAGTGAGTACAGGACTAAAGTTAAGGTATAGTCAGACAAAATAAATGTTAGGAAATCATAAATACTAATCAATACTTAATTCAATCAATATTTGTATTAAAACTCATTTGAAATTTACTTAAAATTCTCTCTAAAAGAAAATTATTTGACTTATCTTTCAATTAATTGTTAATTAATCGCAAATAATATTTGTTTTAATTTTAAAAATCAAAGGTTTGATTGAAAAGTAAACTGTTTTGCAAAAAAAAATGTTTGCAAACATTGAATGAATTGTTAATTGAATTAAAAAATTTTAATTGTTATTAAAATCAGGATTTAATTCAATTATTAGAAAATTAATATAAACTTAATTCTTATCGAATGATATATTTTGTAACCAAACGATCCCTTGTTTTGAGTATTTGTTTGCTAATTAAAAGTGGAAAAGGATTTGTTTTGACAAAATTTTTGATGTAATTAAAGTACAGTCCCTTCAAATGGTTTTAAGGTTTTGTTTACGTGTTATGACATTTAAATTCATTTAATTGTGATTTGAATTTTAAAAAATTTAATAAAAATTTGATTAAAAATGAGATCAAAATTAAGACAAAAAGACTTCGATATTAAAGTTAATAACATTTTTGATGAATTGAATGATGAAAACAAAAGACTAAACAAAGAGTTATTATTTGCTGACAATTGTTTCAATGTTTTGAATAAATTTAAATCACTTTTGAATAAAATTTGTCTAAAATTTGAAACAAATATTGAATCCGAGTATAAAAAAGAGTTGAATCAATTGGAAGAAGAGTTAAATTCAATCTTTAAATGTGAAAAACATATTAACGGTTCAAATGTCGAAGAATTGAATCAAACGAATGGATGTCAGAAACTGAATAATTGTCAACAAATCAAAGAAGAGATCAATAATTATGAAGTGAATGAAGACAATGGAAAACAATTCTTTGGTTTTTCAGAAGAAGTGACTCAACAAATGTCTAATAATTTTGATCTCAAAGTAAATGACATTTTGTATGAATTGAGTGAAGAAAACAAAAGACTTATCGAAGAGTTAATGTTTGCCAACAAATATCTCAATGTTTTGAATAAATTTAAATTATTTTTGGATAAAATTAATATCAAATTCGAGACATTTATTGATTCGGAGGACAAACAAGAGTTGAGTCAATTAGAAAACGAGTTTAATTTTATTATCAAATCTGAGGAACAAATCAACGAAACAAATGAAGACATTTTCCAAAAAACTGTTTCAAACTCTAATTCAGAACAAAATAAGTGCAACGAATCCATAGAAGAAGAACCCGATTATGAAGAGAGTAATGGAAATGAGGAACAAATCAGTGATTATTCAGAAGAAGAAAAGTTTAATAATAAACGAAAGCCTAAACTAAAGCCGAAGAAATATGGAAAACCTTTTGTTTGCACTTTTGATGGATGTGTCAAACAATTTGGTAATAAAAGAGGTCTCAAAAATCATATCAATGGACACATAAAGCTATACAAATGTGAGGAATGCCATCAAAGGTTTGCCACTAATTATCAACTTAAAGATCATAAGACAGTTCATACGGGAGTTATCTTTGAGTGCGAGCTCTGCCATAAAGTGTTTAATAATAGAATGGTTTGGATTAAACACAAGAAATACGAGCAACAAATCAGTGATAATCTAAAGCTCAAGAATAAAGTAAGATTTGTTTGTCCTCATAAGGGATGTGTTAAAAACTATTCGGCGAAAACAAATCTCAATCAACACATTAGATATAAACACAACAATAAAGTCAACGAAACAAATGAAAAGTCTAGTCCTCAACGAAATAAATGTAAAGAATCCATAGAAGAAGAATCAGATGAAAATGGGGTACAAATCAGTGGTTATTCAGTAAAAGAAGAGTTAAATACTAAACAAAATGCAGAGAAAAGTGGTGAAGAATTTGTTTGTCCTTTTGATGGGTGTTTCAAAAAATTAAATAACAAAAGAGGTCTTAATATTCATATAATTAGACACAAAAAGCCCTTCAAATGTGAGAAATGCGACAAAAGTTTTTCCTTTAATTATGACCTCAAAGACCACCAAACAGTTCATACGGGGGTCACCTTTGAGTGCAATATATGTCACAAAAAGTTTATTACCAGAGAACGTTTGGTTCAACACAAATGGCGAATGCATTCCCCCCAACCCATTACCTATAAATGCAATGAATGTAATTATGAGACAAAATATAAGACAGATCTTAAAAAACACACCAAAAAATTAAAACATGAAATAAAGAGACCAAGAGTCAAATGTGATTATAAGGACTGTCAGACAACTTTCAAAGATAACGTGAATTTAAAAATTCATTCAAAATTCATTCACAATTCACAGCCCGTTGTATGCCATTGGCCCGGATGTGGACAGGTATTTAAAAACAGGTTTAATTTGAAAAGCCATCAAGATGTGCATATAGGTACTAGACAATTCAAATGTGATATAGAGGGCTGTGGGAAGTCATATCTTCGGAAATCAAACCTAGGACAGCACAAGAGATATCACCAAAATCGTATAAAAAAGAATTTCATGTGTGAGTGGCCAGAATGTGAACAACGGTTTGTGGACACCGCTTTACTGACCGAACATAGGAATAGACATTTGAATATAAAAGCATTTAAGTGTACTTTCAATGGATGTCCCAAAGAATACTTCAGTCGAATAGGTCTCAGATCTCATTCGATAAAAATCCACAAAAAATTTAAATAAATTCCTAATTATTTTCTATTAATTATTTGTTTATTTATTTAATTAACTCTTTATTTAAGAGTTTATCAAAAATTAATTTTGATTTCAATTATTTAAATAATTTTCTGTTTATCTGAATTATCATTGAATTGTTGCCATCAATCACTTCATAAACAAAATTAATTTCTTTTTTCCATAGACTTTAAGCTTAAAAATGAAATTCCAAATGATCTAGATCAAATCAAAAGATTTGTTGCACTTAAATAACTTTTGTTGATATTAACAGTTGTTTTGAATCAATTTTGTCTACAATAGACTCTTAAACCCTGTACGCTTTAAACAGAAATGCAAACAAACAATTTATTTAAAGATAACGCAATCACTGAACACATGTAAAGTTCAAACTCTGAAACTTGTTTTGTATAAAAGGACAGTCCCTTACATTCAATGTGTTTTGTGATTTTCAGCGGTTTTTTTTATTTCATTTCCTCTTAATTTTATTTCAAATTTATTAATTGATTCAAATTTTATTTAAAATGGAGTTTGAATTAAGACAAAAGGGATTTAATATCAAAGTTAATGATATTTTTGATGAATTGAAAGATGAAAACAAAAGACTTAATAATGAGTTAATGTTTGCCAACAATTGTCTCAATGTTTTGAATAAATTTAAATTATTTTTGCATCAAATTTGTGACAAATATGAGACAACTTTTGTTTTGGAGGACAAACAAGAGTTGAATCGATTGGAAGAAGAGTTTGATTTTATTACTAATTGTGTGGAAGAGTTAAGTGAAACAAATATCGTAGAAATCAATAGAAAAGTTGAGTCAAAGT
This sequence comes from Eupelops torulosus, assembly GCA_034699185.1. Classification (NCBI taxonomy): domain Eukaryota; kingdom Metazoa; phylum Arthropoda; class Arachnida; order Sarcoptiformes; family Phenopelopidae; genus Eupelops; species Eupelops torulosus. The sequence goes on from JAQGCE010000647.1 coordinate 8,049, forward strand.
TTGGAAAACCTCTTCAAACTCAACAAAAAAACATAAAAGAAGAAGAAGAAGTCTATTGTGAAGTAATTGATGGAAGTGTTAACCAAATCAATGACAACTCAGATATAGAAGAAAATAATGAAACAAATGAAGAGATCATTGAAACTATTAGTGAAAAAACTGATAAATTAGTGAAAATGCCATCAAAAATGACGACACGTCTGAGAAGTCTCTCAAACCGTCAGAAAAATAAACCAAAATTTGGAAAAATTAAATTGAAATCAAAACCAAAAATTAACCCTAAAATAAAACACTGCGATTACCCTGGATGCAATTATAAAGCGTTAAAATCAACTTATATTATAGTTCATAAGCGGGTCCATACGGGAGAGAAGCCATTCCTTTGTAAATGGCCCGAATGTGGCAAAAGTTTCCGAATTAAATCTCAACTTAATGTTCATTTGTTAGTCCATAAAGAGATGAAACCATTTTCTTGTGATTTCCCCGATTGTGAGTATAGGTGTCGACAAAGAATTCATTTGAGGAAACACCTGAAAGTTCATACGAGGGTCACCTCTGCCGTCGATAACCACAAAATTGCTTTACAGCCAAAAGACTTGGTTTGGGCCAAGTATTCCGGGCATCCCTGGTATCCGGCGCTGATAGTGAATCCGGATTCGGTGGATACCGGTATTCCAGTGCCACCACAAGAGGTGCTTATGTTAAGGAGAAAGGAGGACAAAGATAAACAATATTTAGTATCATTTTTCGATAAGAAGGGGAACTGGCAATGGCTTCCCCGCAACAAATTAATGCCGTTAAGTATTGACAGTAATACAGATCAACAAAAACTGAATGAATCGCCAAAAATATATGAACGCAAAGCAGTCCAAAAGGCCTACAAAAAAGCGCTCGACTTTTTTGCACTCATCCAAAAGGATCACTGATTTTATCCACAAATTGTATTCAATTAACTCTTTATTTAAACTTTTTATCAAAAATTAATTTTTTAAAATAATTTTGTTGAAACTTTTTTATGTAATTAAAGTACATTCCCTTTAAGTGAAAGTCTGGTTTTGTTTATGGTTTTATATAAAACATGTGTTTAAACGATATTTAAATCCATTTAATTGTGATCTGAATTAAAGAAATTAATTAATTTTTGATTAAAATGAGAAAAAAACTGAAACCCAAAGACTTAGTTATTAAAGTTAATGACATTTTTGATGAATTGAGTGAAGAAAACAAAAGACTTAATAATGAGTTAATTTTTGGTAACAATTGTCTCAATGTTTGAATCAAATTAAATCATTTTTGGATAAAATTAGTCTAAAATATGAGAAATATTTTGGTTTAGAAGACAAACAAGAGTTGAATCAATTGTTAAACGAATGTAATTCTGTTATCATATCTTAAAACATGATATATTTTATAACAAAACGATCCCTTGTTTTGAGTATTTGTTTACAATTTTGTCAAAACATGTTTTGAAATAAATTTTGTTTTAATTTTGATTTTGATTATTGAATAAAATTTAATTGAAATGAAGTCTAAACTTAATTTCCAAGACTTTGATATTAAAGTTAATGACATTTTTGATGAATTGAGTGATGAAAACAAAAGACTTAACGAAGAGTTAATGTTTGCCAACAATTGTCTCAAAATTTTGAATAAATTTAAAACACTTTTGGATAAAATTTGTGTCAAATTTGAAACATTTATTGATTCGGAGGACAAACAAGAGTTGAATCAATTGGAAGAAGAATTCAATACTATTGTAGGCCAGCAGTCAATGGATTCTGTTATTAAATCTGAGGAACAAATCAACGAAACAAATGAAGAGGTTTTTCAAATAATTGAATTTAAGTCTAATTCAAAACAAAATAAAAGCAAAGAATCCATAGAAGAAGATCCCGATTATGAAGAGAGTGATGGAAATGAAGAACAAATCAGTGATTATTCAGACAAAAAGTTTAATACTAAACAGAAGCCGAAGAATAGTGGAAAAGGATTTGTTTGTACTTTTGAGGGATGTGTCCAACAATTTGTGAACAAAAGTCGTCTCAATATTCATATCAGACGTAAACATATAAAGCGCTACAAATGTGAGGAATGCGGTAAAAAATTTGGCGAAAATTGTCAACTTTTAGATCACCAAACAGTCCACTCAGGAGTTACCTTTGAGTGCGATGTCTGCCATAAAGTGTTTATTACAAGAAATGTTTTGCTTAATCACAAGAAATGCGTTCATTCCTCAAATATATTTCATTGCAATGAATGTAAATTTGAGACCAAATATAAGTCACATTTTAAACAACACTTCAAATTAAACCATGAAATTAATGAGCGGACAGTTAAGTGTGATTACGAGGACTGCCTCTCAATGTTTAAAGATATTACAGCAATGAAAAAGCATAAAAGAAATTATCATAAAACTGATCGAATAGTATGTGAATGGCCCGGATGTGGACAGACATTAAAAACCAAAATGGGGTTATCAGCCCATCGAAGAATTCATATTGGGATCAAACAATTCAAATGTGATATCGAGGGCTGTGGGAAGTCATTTGTTCGGAAAACAAACCTAGATCAACATATGATGTTTCATCAAAGGTTGTTTATGTGTGAGTGGCCCGGATGTAGCCAACGGTTGGCCAACAAGTATTTATTGGCCGAACATATGAACAGACATTTGAATATAAAGCCATTTAAGTGTACTTTCAATGGATGTCCAAAAGAATACTATAGTTATCTCAGTCTTAGATATCATTTAAAAACTGTTCACAAAAATGAAACGAATTCCTAATTATTACCGAAATTTTCTTTCAATTAATTGTTTTAATAATCAATTGTTTTATTGAATAAAATATAATTCAAACGCAAAGAATAGCGAATAATATAAAGAATTTCTATTAAAAGTTCTTTCATTAACTTAACTATCAATGAATAAAATGTTTTTATAACAAAACGATCCCTTGTTTTGGGGTTTGTTTACTATTTTTGTCAAAAAGTGATTTTAAATCATATTTTGTTTTAATTAAAATAAATGTTATTTAAATTTAATAATTAATTGAATTTTTGATTAAAATGAAAACTAAAATAAAGTCTAAAGATTTTTATATTAAAGTCAACGATATTTTTGATGAATTGAGTGATGAAAACAAAAGACTAAACGAAGAGTTAATGTTTGCCAACAATTGTCTCAA
>JAQGCE010000648.1:0-11229 GCA_034699185.1 Eupelops torulosus
TCAATGTAAAAATGCAGTGCCTAATACCCGGTGTCAATTCAATTGTCCGACGGGTTATATTTTGAGTCCAAACATCTATCACTTAGAATGCAATAGTAATGGTCAGTGGTCAGGACAACTGCCCAGTTGTACAGTTTGTAAGTACTTATTTTGTAAACTGTTTTGAAAATTTCTCAATAAAATATAGAATAATAATAATTGTAAATTTCACAATTAATAATTAATAGTTAATAGTTACCAAGATTAGAATCATTGAAGGTTAACTTATTCCTTAGCCAGAGATAAGGAAGCTCCCTCGCTCCAGGGGGACCAGCTATAGGAAATTGCAGATTTTCAGCCAAAATTCTAGGGGGGGGGGTCAGGAAAGAGGTTTTTATTAAAATGATCCAATATCTTTTAAAAACGCATAAAACGACATTTAAGTGCTTTTAGACATTATTTCCAACAAATACCTAATAATATGTCAAATTAAAGTCAATTTTCACAAAAAATCATCAAAATAACTAATAGATCTTCAGTGTTTAAACCCATAGAAATGGTCTAAATTTAATCGATTTATGCCTTTTTATGCGAGTTTACCATTAGTTTAAAACTCAAAACCTATTAAAGTCCAATTGTCTTAAAATTTTAATTCAATTTTTGAATTGAACCTGAAAAAATTGCCGACGCCCTTTGCCGGCAAATTTTCGAGGGGGTACTTTAGACGCTCCAAAAATCAGGGGGTTCCAAATTTTTCGAACTCAGGGGGTTTTGGGCAGACTACCCTTGCCGATCTCTGTCCTTAGCTTATAATTAATGTAATTCAATTTTAATTCAATTTAGCATGTAACCCTATTTTACAACTTGCAAATGGTTTCGCCGATCAAACGTATTGTCGGACTCCTGCTGTTGGTCAGGACTGTGTGATTGAATGCAACTCTGGCTTTAATCTAAACCCAAATATTCCAAGAATACAGTGCACTACTAATGGTTGGAATCCATCTCTAATTCCTGTTTGTCAACAAACCCGTTGTTCAGATCTTACCACTATATCCAGGGATAACCTTATATTTACAGACATTAATCAATGTAAAAATGCATTGCCTAACACTCGGTGTCAATTCAATTGTCCGACGGGTTATACTTTAAGTCCAAACGTCAATTATTTAGACTGCAATAATATGGGTCAGTGGTCAGGACAACTGCCAAGTTGTTTAAATAGTAAGTATTTAACTTTTATTGTGTAAAACAACAATACATTCCTTAAAAATTCTTTGAGTCTGAATAAAAGCAAACTTCAAATTAATTTGAAAAATAATAATAATTTAGGAATAACTCAAATATTAAAACAAAAATAGACATAAATCTTATTTTCAATCAATTTTAATAAAATGAATAGTTTTCTGGTTTTTAGTTAAAATAGACAATACTCCAGAATTGGCTAATATACATAGGTATAATGTATAAAAGGTCCTTAGTCAAAAGCCCAAAACATCTTAATAAGTTAAGCTATACTTTTACATGAGCATATCTGCCTAGATTAGTGTTAATCTATTATTATTTAGCATAACATTCATTATATTTTAATAATAATAGAATGTTATTCTGATGTATCACAACTTGTAAATAGTTTCACTGATAATGAGTTTCACCTGTATTTTTTGTCAACAAATTTCCTTGTCCACATCTTTCCTAGATTCCCAGAGATAACCTGATCTTAGACAATCAATGTTGATATCAAACGCAGGCACCCGGTGTCAATTTAGTTGTCTAATTACTTAAATCCAAATATCAATCAATTAGATTGTAATATTTGGATGGAAAGTGGCCAGGACAACTACACAGTTGCCAAATATGTAATTCAAAATAATCATGCTTATTTAATCACTTCATCACAATTACATCAGACGAAAGCCATTTGATATCCAAAACTTCATTTCATTTAATCTAATAAATTAAAAATGAAAAAATAGTTTGTAAATTGATCCTTGTTTTACATTTAAGCCCAGTGTGAAAGTATACCGAACCCTCTGAATGGCAAACTGTCGGGAGACTGTATCAAAGAAAGGACGACATTGAACTCTGTGTGCACAATCCATTGTAATCAAAATTGTTTTCTAAGCGGTAATACCGACCAAATGGAACTCAGATGTATTGGGCAGGGTGTTAATAATGGTTGGGATCGACCAATACCTGGTCAATGTCTGAGACCACAGTATTGCGATACAATATCAGTTCAATTTGCATCCTCCTCCTGTCCGGTAACACAAATTGGAGGCAACTGTACCGTCAATTGTTTGCAAGGTAATATTTTACTGTAATCACAAACAAAAGGATCACTAAATGATTGCAATTAAAAGGCTATCAACAGTCCGGTTATAATGTGTTGAAGTGTGTGGAGAGCCCACAAATTATTGAAAACGATATATGTGTCAAACCATTTTGGTCGTTTCCCTCCTCAAATCAACAGCTTTGTATGGATGTTCCTCATGTCATGTGTCCTGATATCCCACCTCCAACGGGTGGACAAACCAAAGGCAATTGTACCAGGGCAGCAGTCGACCATGTATGTACTTGGATATGTCCTCCAGGTTACCGGAATCCATTAACTAATGGCCAACAAATGACAGCCAGATGTCAGAGCAATGCAGAATGGGATGGACCCACACAATGTGTCCAAATAACATGTCCGTCCCTACAAAGACCAATTGATGGCACATATACTGATTCTACTTGTAATCCTGGAACACCTGGTTTAATGTGTCAGTTTAGCTGTTTTGACAAGTTCACTTTAGATCCGCCCACACTTATAAACACTTTGTGTCAGAGCGATGGAACCTGGAGTAATGGAGGTATTGTGCCAAGATGTTTTCCTAAACGTAAGTAATCTATCAAATTGTGTTTCTAATGAATAATAAAGATATAATGATAGTTGGAATTTAAAATTTGAAATTGCATCTAGTTATATTGACTTTAAATTGAATAAACAAGACAAATTTTTAGACATTCCAGAATAGAATTACTTCCAAAATGTAATGATTGCCTGTCCCTCAGCAAAAGCACCTGATTGTGAAAATGTTCCTGATGTAATATACGCCAAAAAGTCGGGTCATTGCGTGACAACAGCTGATAACCAACTGAGAGCCGGAATATCCGTTTGTAATATAATTTGTTACAACGGCTGCTATTTTAGCGATGGATCCGATTCTATAGATATAAACTGTGATAACATTAATGGTATAACACAATGGGATAAACCCATACCAACACAATGTTTAACACAGACACAATGCCAACCTATTGACCCAATTCAAGATGGTTCTGCTTGTGGTCTGGCTAATATTGGGGATACCTGTACTCTCACTTGTAATGAAGGTCAGAATATTGTGTAATTATTTGAAGACAATTATTATTTAAATATTTGTTTAGGTTTTAAATTAATTGGAGATAATGTCTTCACTTGTATTTTGCCAACAAATCCTAGTCCCGAGACATGCACTGTGCCAAGATGGTCCCTCCCCCCGGAAAGTACTCAACTACCAATTTGCGAATCGGTAGCTATGCCTTGTTCTCCTGTTAAGCAACCAACAAATGGCCGATTAATTAATCCAGATACTTGTGCAAATGCAGTAACAGGACAGGTGTGTCGATTCGAGTGCGATGACAGACATACAATGAATGGCGAGGAAGCGATTGAATGTATGGATAACGGAGATTGGAATAATGCCGTTCCAACATGTGACCTCGAGATAATTGAATGTCCAGGTCAGTCAATTTCTTAAGTTATGATTGAAATTATAACTCATTTTTATCTAATAATGATTTCAATATTATTTTAAAGATCTTGGTGATATTGATAATGGGTTTCAGCAAGGAGACCATTGCAAACCTGGAAGGAGTGGTGAAAAGTGTACCTTTGCTTGTAATGAGGGCTTTCGATTAGTGGGTGAATCAGAATTTTTGTGTCAAAATGATAAAAAATGGGATCAAAATGATTTACCCTACTGCGATGAAATTATTTGCAAGGAAATAGAAATAGATAATGCTGAGGGTCAGTCATACAATTTTAAATCAAATTTTTTAAATACTATAAAATTTTAATATTTATATTTTAATTATAAATTTAATAGAAAACTGTTTATCAGCAAAACCAGGCCAGACATGTAGTAATACCTGTACCAATGGTAGTCCATTCGAACTAACTTGTTCTGATAATGGTGAATGGCAAGGAGAAGTTTCTTGTCCCTCCTCTCCAAAAGAAATTAAGTGTCCAGATCTTATAGACCCAGAAAACGGTTTGGCGGAAGGAACATGCTCACCTGGTGTAGCAACAGAAGAATGTAGATTTAAGTGCAATGATGGTTACGAATTGGACGGTCCATCAGAATTGATATGTGAAGAAAATGGAAAATGGAGTGCTGAGCCGCCCATTTGCCAAGAATCAACCACACCATCCACAACAATGGAAACACCAATAGAGACAACAATAGAGACAACAATAGAGACAATAGAGACAACAACAGAGACCACAACAGAGATGACAACAGAGACCACAACAGAGATGACAACAGAGACCACAACAGAGACCACAACAGAGATGACAACAGAGACCACAACAGAGACCACAACAGAGACAACAACAGAGACCACAACAGAGACAACAACAGAGGAAACAACTATAGCTACAGTTGAATGTGAAGGACCACTTCCAGCTGATAATATAAATATGGAAGGAACGTGTAATCCGGGACTACCTGATGAAAAGTGCACTCTTTCTTGCAATACGAGTACTATTTAATTATTTAATTAATAGTAAAATTAATTACTATTAAATTTTATAGACCCGTCCCGTATTAAGACTATAACCTGTCAATCGGACGGCAAGTGGAGTGATTCAGTCGATGCATTCAAATGTGATGAACCTCCTGGTTGTCCCCCTGTATCTCTTCCAAATGGTGCTAAAAGTTTAAGATTTTGTTCTCCGGGAAGACTCGGGAGAAAGTGTGAAATGGGGTGTGGGATGGGATATAAAATAGAGGGAAAAAGTTCTTTGTTGTGTACAATGAATGGTAAATGGATCGGAAAGAAAGCCAAATGTCTAAGACGTAAGTTTTGCTTCAAAGTAAAGTCAAAGAATTGCTTCAAATAATTGTTTTTTAAATAGAGTGCAAATCTATTTCTGGAGTCAATGGCTTTCTTATCGGACAGTGCGGTCCCACTGGTTTGCAAAATAAATACTGTTCTTTGAGATGTAATTCAGGATTTACACTGGTAGGACCAAGAACAACACTCTGTGGCGCTAACGGTCTATGGACGCCAACAGTACCTCGATGTTTAAGTAAGTGACCAAAAATCAATTTTAAATTTTGATTTTAGTAATAAAATTTTTTTTTTACCAGGAGCTCTTTCAAATTGCGGCTGAGAGACACATCTATTATCTGATTATAATTTATAAATAATCAATTTGGTGAATATCTGTCCTAATGATTTGACCATGTTCTTAATTTGATTGTCACCTATTTTTGTTAATATTTTTGTTTGTTTTGATTAAATTTCATAAATAATTAAAAGACTTGATTTGAATTTGTTTTTATTTATTGAATTATGAATTTTTTCGAATAAAACTTTATAATAATTGAGAGAAGAGTCAAATTCTGACTAAAATATTACCGAAAAAAATAAGAATTAAAGTTAAGGCAAATGTTATGTGACTTCGAGCGCACCACTGATTAAATCCTGATTTAAATCAACGGAAATTCTTCAGCAAAAGGCTAACAAAAATACATAATTATGTCATACATTATATAAAATGCCAAAAATAACAATAGATTTTTAAAAATTATTATTAAATATAATAATAATTAACAAATTGTGTCAAAGCTTTGGTAAGTATTTATAATTCTTGAATAAAATGCTTAATCGAAGGCAACGAATCTAATAATCAATAATTATATAAATTATTATTAAAAACAATTATAAATTTGCATTCGTTTTGTCTTTAAATAACATAAAATTTTGTTGTTTTGAGTGATTTCTAATGAATGACTAAAATAATTGTTGCACTAAATTATAGATTAATACATAAATAATATAATACTATAAATAATATTAAAAATAATATAAAAATCTATTTTTAAACATTTAAGATGACTGCAAAAACCTGGGGTCGACTGAAGCGACTTTAGCGCTGAGGAAGGCGTGCATACAATACAAGAGATTCTGTAATGAATTGCATTCTAAGAGTTGAGTCTCTGTTATGCGACTATCGTTCGGATTAGTGACAAAAGTTAAAGACAATTGACGGCTCCCGTCGTCTGACGAGTGTTTCAACTGATGAAACTTATAGTTCCATTTGTATTGCTTTAGCAAAGGGTCGTACAGCGAGAACCCCATCCGCCAGTCCAGAGTCAGGGAACCAGACATCCCTTCGCACATCACTGGAAATGTTTTACTCTTTCGTAACAAAAACAAATGATTAATGACTTGACTCTAAACTATTTGCTGAGATGTTAGTCAAGGCTTACCCCAAGTTGAGTGACAGAGTGGTAGTTGGCCCGATGCCAGGCATTCTTCAAGTTAGTCAACTCATCTGAGTTCTCAGTTGAGAAGTATTTGATTGAAGGGTCGTCTGCTGTTTGGATAATAAAAGTGTTGTGCCTTTCGTCCAACTGTTCATTGCTTTTGACGCAACGGAACACCGATTGATAGCAATTAAAATGAAGTAATGATTTCGATAACAACTGATGATTGAGTTGACTCTCATTTTCTATCAAAGATTTGGGCGGACTTTTCAAAACATAAACGGAACCGCCTTTTATTATGAGGTATTGGTTTGACCACTTGTAGTTCTGCTTCGGCTGATAACCTATTATTTGACACTCAGATACCCAACCCATGTATAGTATGTGCTCCGATTGTGGCAACGATTTATTAATTAGTTTCATCTGAAATCAAATCAAATTCGACTTAAAATAATCAAAACATTAATCAAAATAATTGATTACGTGATTAATAGTGAGGTTTTGTATGGCATTTGTGATGGTTTGACACCATTGGTGGCAAATCTCTTCGTTGTCGCACTGAACAACAACTGACTGTCCGTTTATTCCTTTGACCTCAAAGCCGGCGTCCCTGAGTTTGTCGCTATAGCAGACATATTGGGACAGATTCGAGAGGAAGAGTTCCATTCGGACGCATTCTTTCCAATTGTTACTGACTTTAGTCTCCGTTTCTTTTGCTTTTAACGGCTCAGGACTAGAAGAAGGCTTCCGAATGAGTGGATTGTCGTTCGAAAGATCAACGAATTGATTGTCATCTTTACGCCAACGCTTTCTTAAGATATTGGCCGCTCTGTGATGGCGTACTCTTAAAGTGACCTCATCTCCTGATTCTCGCAACAATTTGAGGGCCTTGTCGTGAGAGGTATTGGCGTCGAAATTAGTACCATTAACGGCGAGTATTTCATCGCCAATAAACAACTGTTTGGAAGCATCTGCTGGACCTTCGCTGACGATTCGTGAGATCAGAATCGGTAACGAATGCTCTGAACCTCCTTTTATTGATAGACCTAAACCTAAGGCTGGACTTCGGTGTATATTAACTAAACGGGAACTCAGATGAGACTAAAGACCAAAATAATAACCAAATTAATCCATTATTTTGGTGGTCAGACAATAATAACAGACCTGATCTGATCGAAGACTGTTATCATCACTTTTGATTGAATCTATAGGACTATCACCAGAATCGTCACATATCTCTTGTATTATTAGTTGTTCTCCATTGACAATGATTCTCATCTTTCGATTGGAGTCATTACCACTCAATAAACCAATTCTGGTCTCACACTTAAGAAGAATAAAATCAAAAATCAATTGTTTTTAAAATTAGTTTAAAAAAATTGAGCGAAAAATCGTTTTTCTGAATCAATACTCACTTTTGCCATACTTTCGATTGTGTTTAAGTTTTTCTCATTTTGTGTGAAATGTATTTACCATTTATTTAAATGCTATTAATTTATTAATCAATCAATTAATTAAATGATTTATTATTTTATTTATTTTAATGACTTATTTCCTCATTATTTTCACTACATTTTACCCTAAGTTACAGTGAATTTTCGCTATTTTTGATCAATTTATAAGAAAATACTCTAAAAAAGAGGTCAATATTTCTGGGGTTTTAATCAAATGTTTACAGATTTTAAACCAAAACATAAAACACATGCATTGAGTGAATTGCGAAATAAACATAAATTTTAATGTTTTTCAATTAAATTAATTTAATTTTTGTTATAAATTGATTTATTTCAATGTTATGACCTCTCAAAGGAATGGAGGGAACGCCTCATTTATGAAGAGTTCTCGGATAAAGCTGTTGGACAGTGATTTTTCGGCGAATCCAGTCTGTAGTCACGGCCCGAGTCTTTTCTTCGAAGACACCGAAAATAACCGATTTTATTCATGTTCTTCGTGTCGGAACAAAGATGATTGTGATTTCTTTATGACTACCGAAGAATGGGACAAAATTCAATCATCAGATGAGCTAAAAAATAAGTATTCGAAGACTGTTTCAGCCCTGACTTTAAATTCAAAGAACAACTATTTTTATGATAAAAAGATTAAACAAATGCCCAAAAATGAGATAAAATTTTGTAAAAACTGTTCTTTAATTATATCATCGAAAGACCAATTCCATGGACACAAAAGACATGATATAATAACCGAAATAAGCCGAAAACAATTAAGAAATCCGACGGAACTAATGAACAGTTTGACAAACAATAAGTTTTGCGCTCAATATTTGTTTTCAAACCAAACCAAGAAGTTCTTAATTAATGAAGTAATTAAGAAGAATGGCTTCAATCGTGTCGTAAGCATTGGATGTCCGACAGTTCACGAATACATCGAATGTCGAAAAAATAAACTGAAGATTAAGAGTATTTTATTGGATATCGACGACAGATATAAACAATTTTATTCTTCGAAAAAGTTTCTTAAATACAATTTATTTAATAATTATTTTTTTGATGGACTCAAAGATCAAAATACTTTCATTAAGTTTATTGAAGATTCTCCGAAAGATTCAATTATTATTTTAATTGATCCGCCATTTGGTGGTCTAATTGAAGCGATGGCCAAAACTATAGACAAAATTAGCGGAATTTGGCGAAAGTCTAATCAGATTACAGACGAAAGTCAAATGATTCCAATTTTGTTATTCTTTCCCTATTTTAACGAAAAGCGAATCACAACTACAATACCATCGCTTCGAATGTCAGACTTTATGGTCGACTATCGGAATCACAACAAATTCCATTCGAACAGTTCTGGCCGTAAATTTGGATCTCCGGTCAGAATATTCACAAACATTAAGTTGTCTTCAATTGTTTTGCCCGAAACTGATGGCTATTATTATTGTGATTATTGTCTAAAATATATCTCAAAGAATAACGAACACTGTTTTGAATGCAATGACTGCACCGCAAGAGATGGTAAACCATATAATCATTGCTATAAATGCAAGAAATGTGTTAAACAGACGTGGAATCACTGCAACCGTTGCGATATCTGTCATCTGAATCAACGTTTGTGTCATAAAAGAGAATCAGAATATAATTCTAATCAAAGTTACAATAAAAAGAAAAAATTCTGAATTTTTTTCAAAGAATCGATTTCTTTAATTCAATTTTGACTGAATTCTTGAGTCAATTGTTGTCTGAATTGTTGACCATTTAATAGGAAAAGTAAAAGAGAAGAGAAAAGAAAAGCAAGAATTCTTTAATCAGTCTATGGGTGAGGAAAAAGAGCTTCAGTTGAAGAGACTTTTTGATTGTCTTCAGATTTCAACCCATTTTTTGGTGAACTTTCACTAAAAGATGAAACTTTTTCTTCAGAGGAAATCTCGATTTGATTTACTATTAGATAAAAGACATATCTTATAAATAAAGAATTTTTCTTATATTTCTTGAGATGTATTGATCAGAAAAAAAGAATTCTTTGACTCCGAATAAAAAAATTTTGTCACAGAAGTCGTGATTTGAAATTTAAATAATTTTCACTTTTTTTGCCTCAAGTCTAGGCTTTTATTGATTTGAAACGTCTTTGTATTCGATGTGACAGTCATTGAACTTAAGGCTCGGGTTTTGGGGAAACATATTTTCTTCGGAGTTATTGTTTAAGAGAAAATTCTTTGTCACTCAAAGAAGAGTTAATCTAAGAATAAATAGAATAATCGGTTGAATTACTCCTTCAATGATATAACAGTTATTTACTTAATTTGATTTTCTATTCATTCTTAGTTTTATATTGAAAATATTGGGGATATTAAGCCAAGAGTCAAATAAACTGTGAGTCAATGCTATGCTCACAATGGGTTTGATATGATTATCAGAATATGCGTCAAAACAACCCAAAGTGTGAACGACTTGTTATCAAATCGTTTGGTTTTTGATGAATAAAACGAAAGATTATATAATAGAGAGAGAAATCAACTTTTTTTTTATATAACAAAAGAGAATTAAATTGCGATAATTTTTTTCCATTATGTGTTTTATTGATTTAAAACTTCATTAATTTAAAGGAATTTTTGTTTTTTAATCTTTTTTGAAGTCATTAAACATGTGTTTCATAAATAATGAAAAGTCAAATCAGTTCTCAGAAAAAAATCAATTAAAAGAAGAGCCAAATATTTACATATTTTGAATTTCAAAGGTTTTAATCAAATATTTGAATAAAATGAACAAATATTATATTATGTTTAAATTAAATCAAGATTTCAATCAATAAATCAGGGATTGTTTTGCCTAGGTCCTATTATATCAGAGATAACCAAGGGGGTATCAGCTCAAATCCCCCTGATTTTTAAAATTCTAACCCCTTTGATTTTTGGAGCGCAGAAAGGACCCCCTCAAAAATTTTGCTGCCACGCCAAGCGCGCGGCAAATTATTTCAATGTCTATTCAAAATTTAACTAAAAATAGCTTTTAAGTATGCTTTAAGGCTTAAAGTTTAAGCTTTAGGCTAATGGTAAACTAGTATAGAAAGGGCTTAAAACCCAATCATCGCTTGTTTTTATGCGTTTTCAAAGCATTTAAACCCTCAAAATCTATTAAAATAACCATTTTAATAGTCAACTTGAAGATTTTTAGTAAAAATTGACTAAAATTTAACGTTTCATTAGCTATTTAACCAAGAATAAAGTTTAAAAGTACTAAAATGTCGTTTTTATTCATTTTCGAAAATATTGCAT
>JAQGCE010000649.1:0-11226 GCA_034699185.1 Eupelops torulosus
TAAGTTTATGTTAAGTTATTTGTGAGAAGAGATTCCATCAAATTTATCATTTAATACAAAGAAAGGCTCGATATATGAGATGTCAGCCCTCCCTTCAAATATTCTTTTGACGAAATTCTTTTGAATGATTGTGTTTGACATTTGCAGAACATGGAAATCCTGACGGTCTGCCCGGACTCTACAGTGGATCTGTTGCAGAGTTCACAAAAGCAGATACAGTTATTTTTAGGACAGATTTATATAACTTGACGACTGGCCAAAAAGTACAGCCATTCAAAAGGACCGTCAAATACGACTCTAAATGGCTCGACAGTCAGTCCAACAAATGATAACAAATTTCATCCATTTATTAATTTATCACTTTTTGACAATAGAACCAAATTTTGTCGGTTCCTTCGATATCGGAGACTATGTATACTTCTTCTTCAGGGAAAGCGCTGTTGAGTATATCAATTGTGGAAAAAACATCTACTCCCGGGTCGCCCGCGTCTGCAAAGTAGGCGTTCAATCATTGGATTGAAATTATTTTCAATTTTTCACTTTTGAAAAATCATTTCTAATCTGAAAAACTAATTGAACTATCATTTGACTGATAGCGCGATACCGGTGGTAAAAACATCCTCAACAAGAACTGGGCCTCATTTCTAAAGGCACGTCTCAACTGTTCCATTCCCGGAGAGTTTCCCTTTTATTTTAACGAAATTCGTAAGCAATTAATAAAAACATTTTGAAAATCAGTTTTTAATCATTGAATACAATAATAGAAAGCATTTATAAACATCCGGAAGACAACAAAAAATTCTATGCAGTCTTTTCCACTTCAATGAATGGTTTGATCGGTTCAGCCATTTGTACCTTTGATCTCAACAAAATAGAAGAAGTATTTTTGGGTAAATTCAAAGAACAGTCCACTTCTTCAAGTGCTTGGTTACCGGTGCTGAGCAGCAAAGTTCCAGAGCCGCGTCCCGGCACTTGTGTCAACGATACTCAAGTTTTGCCCGACTCTGTGCTCAACTTTATTCGCGGCCATCCATTGATGGATTCAGCCGTAGCTCACGATAACGGAAAGCCCGTCTTTTATAAGAGGGACACAATTTTCACCCGAATAGTTGTCGACAGACTAGAAGTTGATGGCATTGAATATAATGTATATTTTGCGGGCACTAACACAGGGATGGTATACAAAGTGGTTGAGTGGTATGACCGCTCGGGGGAAGTCCACTCTAATCTGGTCGATGTATTTGAAGCAACAGTTCCCGAACCGGTCAGGGCTATGGAAATTTCTGGGAAACATAAATCACTTTACGTCGCATCCGATTCTATGGTCCGACAATTCGATCTTCTTATGTGTAAAGCCAGACACGAGAACTGTGTTCGTTGTATTCAAGACCCATACTGTGGTTGGGAAAGAGATCACTCAGAGTGTAAACCATATGTGATTGGGTGAGACATTCATTCATTCATTCATTTTTGGATTTTAAAAAATTGATTTTAATTTGAATTATATTTTGTGTTAAGTCTAATGCAAGACATAACGAACGCCACTCCCGGCATATGTGACAACAGTATTAAACAAAAGCAAATCAAAGCCAATTGGGGGCAAAGTATACACCTTCCCTGTCCGATCCATATACCAGACATTGAAAGTATTATCACAAGTGAGGGACCAATTAAATGGTTTTATTATCGAAGTGAGAGGTCCAGTGGTTATGAAGTGTTCCCGCGAAGGGATAAATTCATTCATACTTCAGATCACGGACTCGTCATTCTTGGCATAAGTGATCGCGAAAATGGTCGCTACGAATGCAAGTTAGGCACTAATACTCTCTACTCCTACACAATAACAGTGGACGCAAGTGAGTAGTCGTTCAGACTTTCATTCAATTCATGAAATTTTAATTTTTATCTAATAATTAATAAATTGTTTGAATAACAGAGACATGTAATGCGCCCACAGAGACAGAGTATCGAAAGATCTACTCTGACTGGTGTCATGAGTTTGAGAAATATAAGCAGGCGATGAAGGCCTGGCAGGTCAAACAAGCAGTAAGTCTGCGCCCATTCCCTCCTTTGCCATAAAGTGTTAACTTTTATTTGTTATCTTAAGAAATGCCAAACAAGTCATCCAAACGAAGTGTCGAATTCGAGTCCAGTCTCGTGAGCACTGGTGGCCAATAATTAATTAAATGGCAGTCTATTTATCCTGAAATTTGTGCTCAAATCTGGTCATAACTCTCACATCAGTTCTCGATATTTAAACTGGTTTTTGGATTAAATAATTTTATTTGAAAAATGCTGTGATATATACGAAACGTTCGTTTAAAGACTCGATCCCTCATAGACTCAAAGAGACTCTGCTTTTGTATAATAACCAAAGAATAGCTAAATATTTAACTGTTTTAGCGAAAGGCAATACTTGTATTGGTTTTGATGTCACTCCGATTTCCGAAGAAAAGAGACTAATTATTATAGAAATGTGTTATTATTGTGAATATTGTGTAAAATATGATCCAATCCCTCATCAAATGTTTTCCCATAATATCAGACCTTTTTTAAACAAATTTAATGTGAAATCCAATGTTTGGATGGTTTGGAAAACTGCTCGACAATTGCAAATCGAGAACAAAGTTTTCAACAATTCATTCATCAAATCATTGAAAAGAGTGCCATCACTTGACATCACTTCTTCACTATTCAATCGGAAAATCAATTGAATGTTGACATCAATTAACGGAATAACAAATAATTAATAATTTTGTCGAAAACGAAGCCAGACTTCGATCGCATTTATCTGATATGCAATCAATCGAAACATAAATGAGAAGCAAAAGAGATGCCAAACAATCATCAAAAGCGAAAACGAAAATATCTTTTATCTCTCCTTAACTGTGATTTACATAAAATATCTTTTTATTCCCAAAAGTCTAGTTCTCATCAATCGATTCGTGTTTTAGTTCAACAAAATTATTAATTGAATAAAAAAATACAAAAATCTTTTATTTATTGATAAAATACTTAACAAATAATAATAAAAGCAAAACAGTTTCCAAACAAATATTGATTTCCTGCCAAATAGTGTACAGATTTTCTTACAATCACTAAATCTATTTGTGTTTTATGTAAAAAATAATAATAAATTTAAATATTATATTAAATTACTTAATATGTTATTATAATATTCAATATTTTTTGCAAACAAAACGTTTAATAATTGTTGGAATTATTCCGAGCGATGCCTTCACTCGTGAACTAATAAATCAGTGAACGGTTGGCTAATTTAAAGTCGGAATTCGTTAGTGAGTCCTCCCCTTAAACAGGAATAACAACTTAATTAAGATGTGATGATATTAAGCGACCACTCGATAGTATTTGTCGGCTCCAATCGATCCCGGATTCACTCAACAATTCTTTGAGTCAGATATGAAAATTTGAATTCTTTTGGGGCTTTCAGGGGAATCTCCCGGCACTTACCTATAAGGGGTTATTAATAAGTGTTGAAATTCACAATAAAGTCACAAAATTAATATCTAATAAATTATCTCAACTATAGCTCAAAACAATCCTTGAATTTAAAATTAAATAATTTTTTATTTATTTCCTTTTTTACAGAATTTGATTAAAAAATAGAGAATATTTGAGAAATGATTTTATGTTTAAAACAAATTATTTAAAAGAATAAAAATATTGAAGTTTTGCCTCAAATTATAAGCGATTAAGAATTGAGCCCTTTTTGTCACTCCTTTTCATGTTTTTCATTCAAATTGATGTAAAGTTTGGCGATATTTCCCTCAGAAGTGGTTCGACCGACGAATTCCATCCTCTTTTTTGAGTTCTCTTCATTCAGTTTATTCGTCCAAATGTTGAGCAAAGATTGAGTTCCAGTCGAGGCCTCAAAAGGATTTGTCTTCAATTTCTTAGTCTCGGGTTCGAGTGTTTGTGTGTCAGACATTTGGCTGATTTCATTGCGGGCCCAGTCGTTGAGTTCCTTCCAGGCCCATGAATTGTCCACTGGTTTCGTCCCATTTGTTGCTCTTTTGGGCGATTCTTCTGTGGTATCAGTAGTTGGCGTTCGAATAGAAGGTGTGGTCGAGTGTTCCGATGGTTTTGAACGACACTCTAAAACACAGCTAAGAATCTGTTTGTGTTCGGGAGTCACACAATAGGACCGAACAAAATATTCGACTTCATTCCAAAGCATTCGATATAATTCTTCTCTTTTGGGTCCCTTTCCTTTGCAACCAATTGTAGGGACGGGAAGAGTAGTGCCTTTACTCTCCATTCCCACCAAATGATAGATCGCTTTTTTGCATTCGAGGACTTCCTCTTCTGTTAAGAACTCTTTTGGCACTAAATTAAGAAAATTTTGAATTTGCATTTGAATGTTGTATAGAATGGTGTGTCCGATGACTGGCGGCCAATAAATTGTTTGTTTAGCGAGAGATGCCTTCGCCTTCTCGATGGGGAACAACACATCTTTATTAGCGGTAGGGATGAGACGACAAGACACCAAACGATTCTTTTTCATCATTTCTCCGAAATCATTGATCCGGTAATCTGTGACCCGACCGCCACTGCCTTCACTTATTGAAGGCGGGTCTTCAAGAATGGAGCGACCGGTGCCTAAAGTGTGAATATAGAGTTCTCCGCAATGACTGGACAGCATATGTGACATATATTTAGAGCCCTTTAGTCGAGGCATTTCCAACATTACAGTCCTTCCACTCAATAGAAAGTTTGTGAGACAACTGGCCGGTCGACTGTTCACATCCACTGATGTAAAGCGATGCGATGCCGTGCAATAGTGTAGTTCCACTGCATTAGTTCGAGGGGTACACCACTTAAGGCTTATAGTATCGTAAGAAAAACCTTCTCTTATTTGTTTAACACAAACGCCTTCAGCGATAACTGAACCGGATTTGAATGATTCAGTGTGTGATTGAGACGAGTGGACAATCTCTACGTCATAATTGGCCGAAGAGCTGGCGTTTTGTTCTTCCTTCATAGGAATACCGGTAACTGTAGTCGAGGCCAAATCGAAATGACTTAAAACCAAATACGAGAGCTTTGCCGCCAAAAATCGGCCCGACTTTACCGAATGGACTTCAGAAGAGACAAAACCAGTCAACGGATGTTTTGGTATTTCAATAATTTTTGAAGTCATTGACTGTTCTTCGATCGGAAACGTATTTATGAAAACGATTTCACAGAAATCAATAGTCATTTGAACGCAATTTTTATCGATTTGTTTCTGTTTTGTAATCAATTCGTTTCGTTCGACAATCAATTGTTTTACCGAATCTTCCATTGATTTGATGTGAGAGTCGTTTCTAAACGAAGAAATGCAAACAATTCTTCCCTTATTTGATGGTTGAGTCGAATATTCTTTGGAACGAATGGTTTGGAAGTCTGTCGGCTCTGAAAGCGCTTCAATCGCTTTATGAAACCCATTAATCATTTGACTCTTTTCTGAGGGCTTATACTGTTTGGTCTTCAAGTGAGCGATTGAACTGCATTTGGCCAACCATTCCATACAGTTCTGGAGGTTCTGAACCTCACTCTTCCAATCGTTGATATCAGTGGCAGAATCTGTTCCGCAAACAACAAATCGGATGAGTCGTTCGCCTTCGGGAAAGATGTCCCAAACTATTCTACAATATTCCGCAATTGCTTCCACAGAACAGGTCCACAAAGATTTGTTGATCGGACACAACGGGATTATTCCCGACGGCTGACGGGATTTGTTTATTACATCGAATTCAAAGGTCTGCTCACAACTGGTCTCTAAGAAGTAATTGCTTTCATCTAATATTATAACTGTTTTATAACTAATCGGAAAACTCATCACAACTTATATCCGATTAAATCAATGCTTAAATCAAAACAAATTTGAATGAAAGACAAAAACAATGTTTTAGTTATAAATTACGTCGAAATAGACTTTGAATTAATTGTCAACCAATAGATTGCACTCAAAGTCAAACATTTTTGATATAAATCTAAAGAATTAAATATTTTTGTCAAAAGATTATTGATTTTTCCGTTTGAAAGCCAATCACTTATTAATTGCTTAAACTTTTTTATGATTTAAAGAATATTTTCTCAAATGTTTCATATAATAAATGAATAAAAGTTTAAACAAATATTTATCTAATTATTATCATAATTTATTTTATAGGCCTTCTTATATTTATTAGCTTGGGCAAGCTTTGAGCAGAGCTTCTTTTTCTTGTTCTTAATAGTTTTTCATATATAGAATATAGTGGAATGTTGTCTGGTAACTTTTATTTTTATATACTGTAGTGAATTCTTATTTTACTCTCAATTTAGTGAAAAGATTAAGATTTGAGTTGAGCTCATTTTTTATATAACGGTTGAAATGATAAAATTAAGTGCCTTGATAAATTCTAATTTTTCAAACTGGAAAGAAAAATAGGAACAAAAGGAATATTCTTTTGTTGTCTTCAATACATCCGTGAAATAAGAATAAGATTTGAATTTAAAGCCGCAAATTTGTGAGCACTGACTGTTTGATTAGTGGAATCCCTCTTATAATTAATTGAAGTGATTGTGATGTGAGTCCTATTTTGTCTTTTGTCTGCAGTTTATTCCTCTGTTTTTATGGGCCAACGATTCGGTTCATATAAATTGTCTTTGAGTCAAATCCAGTGCCGATAAATACTAAGCTCTCAAAAAGATATTTTAAAGTATTAAATATTTCACTCCATCTTCCAAATCGAAACTCAGATAAGGGACTGACTTTGGTTTTCATCCTTATATTGATTGATAGCTATCTTATTAATCGATTGTATCGAATATAAAAATGTTTTTAAAGGCTATGTTTCGCTTCTTTTCTCTTTAATATTCACTTTAATAAAGTGAACCAATTTTTTATTTCCTCGAATATATTTGTTTGAATGAAATTCTGTCGTTTCTGTAATTCAAATGATTGTCGACTAAGGATCACATATTTCGGTCTCTTTTGTTCGCTTAGTTTTCTTAACAGATATAAAGACTTCAATTCAATACCTTTTATACGCTTATCGTTACTCTAAATGTGAAGCTTTTGTTACTTAGTTTTCAAATTAAACCCAAAATTGAATTGTTTTCCAAAAAAAAGTTTAATCAATAGAAAAAAATTTATTCAAGAATATTAAGAATTCAAATTGGTTAAATAAATAGATGAAAATGATCTTGTACTTAAAAGATTTCTTTGTTTTTTCTTCTCATTTAAATCTATTATTTGTTTGATTTAGAAAATCAAATGACTTTTCACTACATTTCTCAATAAACAGTAGAAATGAGTTTATTCTTAAAATTATACTCAATAGGAATCCCTCCGAAGGGCCGATATTAGGAGTGGCTTACAAGTGGTATAACTCTTGTCATGACTTCTTAGGGCAACCTTCAAATGTTAATTAATGAGTGTTTGGCACGAAATGA
Organism: Eupelops torulosus; assembly: GCA_034699185.1. Taxonomy (NCBI): domain Eukaryota; kingdom Metazoa; phylum Arthropoda; class Arachnida; order Sarcoptiformes; family Phenopelopidae; genus Eupelops; species Eupelops torulosus. Next base: position 7,441 of record JAQGCE010000649.1, read on the forward strand.
GTGGCAATAAATGGCAGAAAATAAATTTCCATCACTTCTATTGTTATTCAAAATAACTTAAATTCAAATAAATAATAGAATTCGTAACAAAAACTATTGAAACGATTTATATAAAGAAATTGTAAGAAAAGAGTTATGTTTTTAGTAACAAAAAAATTGATTAAATGATGAAATTATAACAAATGACATAAAAAAGTTTCTGAGAATGAGAGTTATTTTAGGAGTTTGGTATATTTGTTATCAATTATCCTCAAATGAGTTCTAGTTTACTTGATGAAATACTAGCAAATTTTGAAACTTTTTTTTAGTCGCCAGACCTAAAGAAAAGTGCACTTTTAGAATGAAAATCGATAGAAAGTCATTATTGAGCCGACAAAATACGCTGTCATTAGTTTCTTAAATGACAAAACTGACCCTGATTCTAGAGACTGATTCTCAATTTCATCGTTTACTAGATAAGAGGCACAATTCAATTCAATTCTTTGAAAAATAACTCGACTTTCAATTTCAATTCAGTATATATAGGGTTTGATGAGATGTTTGCGATAATACCACTCAAAGAATATTCTCGTTTAGAGATATTTCAAGTGATGACAAATATATTGATAATTAAGAGATATTAAAATATAAATTAAATGATTATATCTAACGATCGTTAGATCACATCTATTAAAAGTTTGAGTTTATTTTTAAATAATAAATTAAATTCATTTACTTCGAAGAAAAATAGTCTTGAAATTAATGAAAATTTACGGAATATTAAGTATTTAAATAATCGATAAATTTTTATTTGAAAATAAGTTTTGAAGTAAAGATCATTAAAAGTTTGCGCATATATTATATATTACTACATATATTACCGTATATTTTGCGTTCAAATTAAACTATTTTTCTTAACTTTGATCATTAGGTTTGTCACGAAATCGACTAAAAATTCAATATTTGTCTTATATTCATTGGACGGCATATTCTTATTTTATTTTAGGAATAGTCTTAGAAAAAATCTACGTTTTATTCATCGATTAGTTATTTGATACTCAAGTAATGCAACACCAAATGGAGGCCCGAAAGACATTTAATAGTCCAGTGGCTAATCCGGTCAGTTATGAGAATGGCCCGAAAGTCACTTATGACTTCTACTTCAAGATATTCGGGTATTAATCCCTTGGAGAACATCACCAGAATTTCAATTATGTAAATGATGTCATAAATATCTCTTTTGTAGTCTTATATCGACAGGACTGGACTTCGGACAAAGATATGGTCCCATAAAACAGGACAGAACAGGAGCCAATTTGAAACGACTGTATTGTCAACTGATTTGTGCCATTTTATGGTTCTTCGCCATCAGATCATTTGTTTTGATGTTTATCGGCGATCGTGAGGTTCAGCTAATGTTAGGCGACATCTCTGGCTTTTGGAACGATTATCGGATGTATTATTTGATGCCAACCTTTTATTACGCTCTTCAGTGCGCTATCACTGCAACCATATTCGTCAGGAATGAACAGGAAGTATGGCTTAACACCACTGCACTTATCATAAATAAAGTTAATGTCACCATAATCTTAATATTCTGTCGATGTGTTTGTCTATTTATTTGTGTAGTTGGCCTGGTTGGTCCCCTTTGTCTCTGTCAAACAGTTACAGAGCAATAACGCCAGGACTGCCAAATACGACACTAACTCTCACGAGAAAAGAACCAAAGTTACCATCTTCATCAATAATGTTATTGTGATTGCATCAACTGCTCTGGTGGGTGCCCTCTATGTCATGACTGCCTGGGAGAATATGGATATGTCATCATTTCAACTGTTTGTTCCATGGATTGGAATTCAGACCTTGTGGATTTTCTATATGTCGGGGATCAATATGTTTACGATGACGTACTTCAATCTAATCTGTCTTATTCTCAGCAATCGCTTCAAACAGGTTTGCAAAGACATCGAGGCTTTAGCCGAATCAGATCCGGGACCGATTGGCAGCAAAAATAATGCGCTGTCGACCCTTTACTACGAACACAACGAAATCTGTGAATTAGTGGATGAATCCAATAATTTCTGGCAGTCGTTTATATTTTTCAACTACATGTGTCACATTCCCTGCAATTGTTATGCACTCTATAACCTATTCTTTGCAGAATTTGATGATCTCTTAGCTATAGTCACGTGGACTGTATTCCTCCACACTCTTCTGTTCCTCGGCTTTGTGTCCCTTTCGGCTGCAGACGTGTCCGCAGAAGTAATTGATTTAATTTTTAAAATTTGATGACATTCCTAATGATCTTTGTGTTAGGCTCACAGTCCATATACAGCGCTCCACACTCTATCACTATTACAACTACCGATCGATTTGGAAGTGAATGTAATTCAAGAAATTCTAATTTATTTGAGTTTTTTTTCCTTAAGAAAGAAAAATTGTTTCCTCTTAGATGTCGACTTTTCTACATCGGGTGCGCGGACCTACCATTGGTTATTCGTGTCTCGACCTCTTTGTCATAACTAATGCCAGTATTTCTAATGTAAGTCATCGTATTGTCATTGAAATCAAGTAATTTATTTGATTTATTGTATAGACTATAGCGGCCGTCGCCTCTTACTTCTTGATTGTGGCCGACTTTAGTCGATCCACAGCAGCGGCCAATGCAGCCGAAAAGAAAATAGAGGCGGCACGGGCAGCACTCAATGCTTCACTAGCTAACAACGCCGGCCCCACTACTAGTCCCGAATGATTTATTGCCATTCGATTGAATTGATTTATTACTAATGTTTCGCTTCAATTAACAATTAATGATTCGATAAATAATAATAATATTCTTTTATTCTTTCATATAATGTCCTAATTGTCTAAAATTAAAGATTAATTAAATTATAATCACTTAATATCTAAATTAAAATTTAATTTTTCAAACAATTTGTGAAAAAGTTTTGTACGAAATGTAAACTAAATTATAAGAATTTGTTTTAAATAAAGTGTTGTTTTTGTCAATCGATCGCTTCTTTTAATGGAGGCTTAATATCAATAAAAGTTTCACAAAAGTATCAAATAATTGAAGAGAACTGAAGACATCTGCGTTTAAGTTACGATTTGAGGACAGTTTTCACTTAATTGAATCGCATTTAATTTGAAATAAGAAAAAAAACAAAATTTGTGTTTCTTGTGATCTGAAGAGCAGATCCAATGCTTTGAAGCGTTACTGCATTTACTAAATATAAGATTAATTTAAGATAAATCCATTTGTTTGTGAATCACAAGACATGCAAAGACTTGAAACTCAATTTATTGGATCGTTTGGTCGAACCCTTAATCGCTTCATTAAACCACTACTTATTGGACTCTTTGCTAACCGTTGGCTCGTCTTCTGTCTGTCTTTTCATCAAATATCGATCCATTTGTTTAAATTAACTCAATGTTTGTGGACATCATTAGAGTTAACTCTTTTCAGATGTGACCACTTTTTTAAATAACAAAAATTTGTTCACTTTTCTCAAAAAAAGATATTTAATCGAAATATAAATTTAATACAAAATTCTTTTGATAGATATTTAGATATCTGAAGATATGCCACACTTTTTATCATAACTTACAATAAGTGCCTTAAATTTTATACTAAATATTACAAAACTGGTTATCGTTTCTCATTAATTAAAAATAAAAATAAATTGACGAAAGAATTCATTTAAACTGTTCGAAGACATTACTTAACAATCTTTTAGGTCTTCTCAAAGTTGGAACAGACTGCGGCACAGACTGCGGCACAGACTGCGGCACAGACTGCAGCAAAAA
>JAQGCE010000650.1:0-11224 GCA_034699185.1 Eupelops torulosus
CCCAATGGAAAGATTTTCATATATGAAATTATACATCAATTCAGACTAAAATTCATCCAGAAGATCGAAAAACATATTTTCACAGACATAAGACCTCAATTATTGTTCCATCAATATTTTTTGACCATGCTCATTTCAAAAATTTTATGCCACGCCTACCAATTTTTCAACAAAATTACCACAAAAAAATCATTAAGAATATTAAAACAAACAATTTTTATCTTCAATTTTATCCAGTTTAACCCAAAATATTATTGGAACAACCTATTTTATAGGAAGGGGACAGCCTTCGACTTATATTATTAATGTGATTGGATTTTTTTATCCAGATTAACCCAAAATAATCTGGCCACTTCCCTCGGGAAATTCTAGTCGCGGTTATTGGTAACTCTGGCTTTATATTATTCTCAAATTTTCAAAAAAATTTAATTTTCGCACCAATGCACTGAGGGGGGGGGTCTGCGCCATCGTATATATTCCATTTTTTTGTCAAAAATGGAATTAAAAATCAAGAAGTATTTAATTTCATGTGATCTTCAATTTAATTTGAGGGTTAACTTGAAGATTACATGAAATAACCTTGATGATGATCAGTTACTACAGTAGCAATACTTATTAAGAATCAATATTTCCATTAATTAAGTTCTGATTTTGAAACAAATGTTTTGGAAAACCATTTTAGAAATGATTTTATTGTCATTTTTGTAATTTGTATCCAAATATAAAATGAGAGCCAATTTCTAAAAAGGTTTAAACAGAATTATGTCATAAAACAAGTTTAACGCACATATGAAAGAATGGATTTTAGTCTCGAAAACAATTTTATTTAATTCAATGAATTGCAAGAATGACTTAAATGTCACAAAACTTAAAAACCCCGAAAGACAACAGAATTCTGGTAAATGTTTTCCACATAAATATTTGAAAAGTTGTTGAAATGTATATAAAATGCAAACTATTTTCATTGAGAGCCGGTGTGATTGAAAGCCCAATAAACCCAAAACTGATCGTCTCTTCACAAAATTGAATGGCTTTCAATATTTGTCACACAATTTAAAACTCTATTCATTTCAATCGTTTCAATGTTTTGAATCCACTCTTATTTCCTTTTATTTCATAATATATTAAATGAATATATCATTTCTTTGCGTCACTTCTCATTCATTCCACAAATGATTAAATAGATTTCATTTCAATAAATTTTATGTGGGCTCAGATTCAAATGTCAACATCCATCACATTTATTCCTCGATAATATAAGCGATTTAATAAATTTTTTTTCAAATGAAAAATTATGTTTCATTTTGAATGAAAAATTGTTAACTCAAACAACAGTAATATTAAGCGATTTCTTTAAAAATATACTGAAAATCGATTGTATTTCCAATTTTTCTCATCAAATAAAGAAAATAATTTGGGTTCAGATAAGACAAAATTTATGCTCGACTTCACTATTGGTGAGGCTATCATTGCCTGCAATATACCTGTACTCATGCGTTAGTGGTTTTGTGGGAAAAATTCAATAAAACCACATTTTAAGCGTCATATATCAAACTCAAAAGAAATGGAGTCATTCGCCAAAGACTTTAAGAGTGTTCACTTAAATAATGCACCAATCAATAAGTCAATTGTAAGGGTCAATTGTCATTCACTAATTGGCACATACCTGAGTTAACATTTAATTAGAGCCAATGAGAAGCAAAACTAAAAAACTAATTAAATGAAACATTTTTCTGGAGCCTAATATTTAATAGTAAACCGATTAATAAACTTTAATCGATTATTTTTATTTGAATCCTGGAATTTTTAATATTGAAGAAAAGCCATAAAACTATGTTCGATAAGAGCTGATAGGATTCTGTCCATCGATTTTATTCTACTGTTGACTGGACTGGCATTTGATTTTGAATAGCAATCGATAAGAAGTGTCTGAATAAAAGTCCTGTTCATAACTGACTGTCCAATAGTTTCTGTGGAAGAGATTCGAAATCAGTTTTTTGTCGAAAGTAAAGCAAATAATACGAACATAAGTTGACATAAGAGGAAAACTCATTGAAGACATTCATTTGTTTTTGGTATCAGAGCTTTAATTAAAATTTATCTCCAGTTTGTCTATTATTATGTTATCCGAACTCTCATTTGTGTTTTACTCCACTCTTTTCTACACAAAATCCTCTCTTTTTTCCCTTTTGTTGGCAACGCTTTCAGAATAAAAACTTGTCAGCGGTTTAGGCATTGGTTTTGCTGTTTCTCCTGAGGAATGGCCACAAATCCAATTCAATACTAACTTAATTTCTCCGTTAATATACAAATGGAGTTTCGATTATAACAAACATTTTCTAAGATTTCCATTTGACTTAAAGACTGCTTTTCCACTAAAATAAGATATCCATTCATTTAATTGCTTTCATCATATAATCAGTGATTCGATTGGAGTTTTACTTATTTTATTGATTGAAAGCCCAATTATTTTTTATTATATGACTAACTGATAGTTCCCCAAACCATTCCCCAAACCATTCCCCAAACCATTTACTCGTGAAATTCAAGTTTACATAACGAGTTTAAATGCGTTCTCATCAAATTATAATAGGGCATTCCATAATACTGGGGCGTCGGAGATTTTAATAACTCTTAAACAGCTTAAGATATTTGAATTTTGTAAAAAGTATATAGACTATATAGTAGACCAATGTCTATGTAATTTTTTATCATGTTGAAAAATCACGTGACTTTTCTAACAGTATAAGAAAACTTTGGGTTTGCAAAGGTCATAGCTACAGCTTGAACTATTATAATAGCTAGGACAAATTTTTAAAGTGTATTTCAAAGAGAACATGTTAAACTTTAATGTGTCACAAGAATCATCAAAATGGAATTAGCCAATTTTGTACAGCATGCTTTTGAATTTCGAGAAAATCTCAATTGAAACCCATATTAAACTGGGTTAATTTTAACAAAAGTGAGATAAACAATTCATAATATCAAACAGCATTTGTCGATCATAAATATGGAAAAACTACAGTTTTATCTCTTTTAGTTTTTTTGTTATGGCAATTATTTCAAAAATATTTCCAAATTAGTGAAGAATTTAAGGCAAAAAAAGATATTTTTATCATTTTTATAAAATTCAAATGTATGTACAAAATTGGCTAATTACTGAATTAAATTGTAATAGTTTTTAAGTTATTTGTTTCAAGCTTAATTAAATCAATTTAAAATCAATGCAATTTTACATTGTATCACATTGATACAATGGTGCAGGGTGGAGTGGGAGCTTAAGCTCAAACTCTTCTACGTATCTCTGCTCTTATACAACAGTTTTCTTTCGAAATCAATCAATCAATTGGTTGTAATGAATGGCAGAGTTTCCAAATAAAACCACTTTGCATCTTGCTTCATGATTCATGAATCATAATGCATCACTTAGAACATATATGAACATGGTTATATAACTTGACTAACTCAATAACAAATTATTGATAACTAACTTAGGAAAGAATATTTTAGATATGATTCATTTTTCCACTTATATCACAAACAATTCCAAATAAATAATCAATACTTTAGGAATCGATTACATAATATTCAAGTAATTCAATTAAAATTCAGTGATGCCCAGGGGGTATTTTGGCTATACCCCCTAATTTTTTAATTTCGACGGAATCCCCCCCAAGAAAAAGAGAAAATTAGTGCAAATTTTTGGTACCCCCTCGGTTTAACCAGATTTTTAACATTACGTCTATGGACCAAAGATTGCGCAATACCCTTCCCTATACCCCCTAGTTTCAATTTTTTGGGACCCCCTCCCCTAAGTCGAGGAGCTTGGGCATCACTGGTTAAAATATTTTTCTTTGCAAAAATCGAATATTTTTAGGAGAAAATAAAAATCATTAAAAAAAATATCGAAAAAAAAAACAAAATTCGGGTAATTTTTCATTTAATAAACACTTTTGAATCTAAAAATAAATAGCATATAGATTAAATATTATCTAGAACATTCGTCAAAAGATCAGATGTGGGTGTAGATTCCATTAAATGCCATTACTTATTGAAATTTTCTAAAAGCATCTTCACATTTAACCTGCATCAAATACAAGTTTTGTAAAATTATATTCTTGGATATTCAATTAAATTTCTTGTTTTTTGACTTTCTTTTTGATTTTTCTTTAGTATTGAATTAAATTAAATAGAATTTTCTGAAAATCAAATAATCAGAAACTTTAGAAAAGTATTCATTTGTGGTCACATCCCATGAATAAAAAGTTCTCTCTCTTTGAAAATAAGTGATGATAAACAAAAAGATAGTGTGAATAAACCATAAGTGAGACTACTATCCAACTATCACAATATGGTTTAATGCGAGCATTTCGTGACACAACCATCTCGTGTCCCAAAAAAGTATGGATTAATTGATAAATGTTTGAATCAATTAAGAAACTCACATATCATAATATAATAACATATTCTGTAGAAAATCAAAACCATTTTCTTTATTATTATTCAAATTTCTTATTCATTATAAACAAAATAATGAGTTTTTATTATAAAATATTCTTATTTTTAGTCTTTAAACAAATAAATTAAAATTCTTTTGAAATAAGTTTTCTTATAAAACAATTGTTTGAAGTTTAAAGAGAAAATTCAAAACAACTTTATTTAGCGAGAAAATCGATTTGACTGGGTCTTTTAATTTATTCACGTCTTAAAACTTAATAATTCATCGATTTATTCAAATTATTTTACTTAATATAAATAAATTGTTTGCATTTGCAATAATATGCGCTCAAAATTCAAATAAAATGATCTCAATTTTGAGCCCAATTTATTTTATTAATACTACGAATATTAGTCTTAAAAAATGCAAATTTAGACCAAAAAATTGTTTGCAATTCTTAACTTTCGTTTAAATTAGTGTTTTTACAAAAATTCATGAATTGCTGATCACTTCTAATGAAGAGTTTCCAAGAATTCAGTGCAACTAATATTTTGTTTGCAAATTGTGTGCATTTCAAATAACTAGACTATATTTCCATATTTTAACCCAGTTCTCTCTGTTCTGAACGCTTGAAAACTCAATATTTGTGTGGACTTAAGGAAAGACTCTTTGAATCGCTTCAATTTTGATTTATATTATTTTAGACAAATGTAAGACATTTTTGACTTCAAAGAATAAAATCAAATTTTCTATAAAATTGCATTTTTTTGATCTCTTGTCTCAATTCTTCGCTAACGTAGTAATAAAAATACATTTTTATAAACGAATATAACATTCAAATAATAAAAGTTTTTCAATTTAATGGAAAATGAATTTTTATCGTCTATTATATTATTGTCTAATATATAAGTTATATATATATATATAAGAGAATAAAAACTCAAAAAAGCAATTATTTTGTGATTTTCAAGTATTTCAGTTGTTTTATTGGTTTCCAATTGCTATCAATTGTTTTTATAGAAAAAGTATTGATTTAATTTGTTTTCATTAGAGAAGTGCTGCCAATTCAGCAAAGATTTGAGACAAAAGAGATAAAAGAATTGATGAATAAGTCAAACGAGAAGAAAATCAGAAAAGATAACACTTTTGCACAAAATAACAATTCAATTGGATTTTCTCATAATCTTTGAGCGAACAAACATTTTTCCTTCTCTCAGAACCGGTAAACTCATTGAGCCCTGAATTTCCACCTCAATTGTTGACCGTTGTTTGGGTCAGCCATATATACAGTGCAGACAATACAACAAATTGAATCAAAACTTCTAAATTTATGTAAATTCACACCAATTTATGACCAATTTATCAACAAAAATAAATTAATAGAGTTCTTGGTTAAATGTATTTCAGTTGAATTAGATTTGTGATAGATTGCCCCAAAGTGATTCATCAGGTAAACTTAGGCTCAACATAAATATTTCAAAGAATTCAAATATCATTAATCATTGAATGAATAAATAATATTTATTTGTTGTAAACAAGAATTTTAGATACGTTTTTTCTAAATATTTACCTTGCTTACTCTATATGATCTTTTTGGTCAATTGCTTTAAATGAAAGCACTTATCAAAAATTAATTTATATTTTCTTACAAATAATTTAAACAATTTTCTGCCGGATATCCAACATATTCAACATTCACTAAAGTCTAAAGGAATTGGTCTTTCCTCTGAACAGAGTTGCACTTCTCAATAATGAACTGCCTTTCCATTTGGGTGGTATATATGGCGTATTGCAACCATTTTTACTACACTAGTGTTAAGATTTCCTGGAGTTTTTCAGGCAATAAAGCATAGGTCATAATATTGAAGCTGTAATTGCGGGCACATGTCTTTCCTCTGAAAGATCGCAAAAGATTTTCAATTTATGATTGAATAGAAACTAAGAATTGCTGTGAATGTAAACATGAAATTAATCATCACTTCTATCTGTGCTTATTGTCTACAATTCCTTTGTTGTCATTTCGGTGGACATGGCTTACAATGGCCTTTATTTTGTTTCTATTGATTTTTTCACATTTTCATTGCTGGCAATCAATTACTTTTCATTGGAAGTGAACTCTTAAAAAAGATTCAGTTCACACAAAAAATGATAAATATTTTTGTTTATTTCAATCGATTAAAAATCAAATACTTTTTATGTTAGAAATCGTTTTCATTGAATTCAATATTTTTTATTCTCTTTAAATCAAATGAATTATAGATCGAAATTTCAAACTCGTTGTGTAAGAGTACTATTCAATAATATCTTTAAATTCATTTCATATCAATTGAATCGATTCATATCTTTTAAAATATTTTTCGAATAAAACTTTTTTTGTTGAAATATATTCACAAAAGAATATTCTGATTATAGGATTAGTTATTCGAGACTCCAATCGATTTATTCAATTATGTGTTTATTTTGTAAAATATAGTGAACTTCGATCAAAACCTTTTTGCAATAAAATTCAACATTTATATCGATTTAAAGGCATTTTTTCAGTCAAAATGCTGACTAAAATTTCGAGAATTTTCTCAAACAAGAATTGAAAATATTCAGCAAACATTCCTTTGATTATTAAACATTGCTTTCAACACAATCTCCGGGAAAATAATTAAAATTCTTGTTATTTCCATACCATTATTATTATGCAATTCTATACAAATTTGATCTTATATTAAGTCTCTCTGTATTTAAATTCTTCTTCATTTTGTTTCAAACAATGAAACATTAGTACAGAATAAAAGACCTGATTATTGATTCTCTTTTCAACATAACTACAGTTTTATAGAAATCAATTTTATAACAAATTAAAAAAAACCTCAAATATTCTGTTCTAATAAACGATGATTTTATTCGACTAAATGAGGAAATGAGAAAAAATTAATTTAGGAAATTGTTTTGTGAATAGAGTAACCAAATCACTATTATTTATCACAATTATAGCTTCCGATCATTTATTAGAAAGTTATCGTATATTTAGTTCTGATGGCAATCGTTTCAATTGAATAACCATTAAATCGGAACTAAAATTAATTAATTTTGGTTCTCATTATTTTATACAAATCTAATGAAAAAAAGTTAAACTTTTCTCAAACTTTAAGATAAAAGTTTTAATTTTAATTTCTGTATTAATAATTAAATTTTTTTAATTTGTATTTTGGTCTAAAAGCTCTTAACTTAGAAAAAAGAAAGATTTCATCCAAAGTAGAGCTCAAGAGATGTATAAAATTGTTCAAAACAGAAAAATAAAGAATTTAATGTCCTAGGATATGTCAGAAGCTAAAACTCTTAGTTATTTACTGCATTAAATTGAATTAAATTAAATTCTTTGCTTCCGATTTCTTAAAACAATTTTCACATTTATTCGTAATATTTTCAAAAATATTTGACTTAAGAGTACTTCTGGAAAAAGTGGTGAAACCATACATTACTTTTGATTTAATGCTTAAATTGTATGACAAATTCAACAGACAAATAGTAAATAAGAAATGCGACGCTTTTTTTATACGAGGTCTTATCCATTGAGTGAAAAGAACACAAAAAATTAGTTTTAAGATAACGTCTCAGAGTTATAGCAATCTCTCGAGTATTTGTTTACTCCAATTCTTGCGGGAAATTAGGGATCGGTTTAGAAGTAGAAATGGTGTTCACTACTGAAATACACCAAAAAACATATATTTGAAAATCATTCCTGAGCTGATACAACTCAGTGCACAATCAAAAGAGTGCCGGCATTTCATTTTTAATTTCAGTTAAAGTTCTGCAAAACTCGAATACTTTAGTAATAATAAGTCGTTTGCATTAAATAAGAAATAAAACACATTTAAAATAGGAGTGAATTCCTACTGAAATCAAATCTATTTTATAAATAAATTCAATGCAAACAAATGTCTTTTAGGGCTTATATCGTATGCAAAGTCTCTTCTGTTTGTTTGTCAATAAAAAATAATTTAATCAAAAGGTTTGCGTTGAAAACCTGGAGGTATTTTCAAACTGCTGTTAATGTTAAATTGATCGAGTTAAACTATTAGATAAAGTAAATCAAGTTAAATAACTTGGAAATTTAAATGAGTCGCAAAACGCGTGTATTGTTTTCTTTCAAAACATCTATCATTTTAAGAGATCTGATGCCACAAAAATGGAGGCACTAATACCAACACTCGAGTCATACTTTTTCTTGATTTAAGCACCGAATTAGTTGAGTGGAGTCCACAAAATTCGTGCAAAAACTATAAATAAGTTAATCATTTTTATGAAGCAATTTAATGGTGAGTTATAAAAACTTGAGCCAAACATTTAATGTCATTAAAACTGAATGAAATACCAATTCTGTGCCATAACAGAGAATATTCGACTTTTATTAAAACACTGGTGCTTTCGCTCAAATACTTTTCAATTGAATAAATTTTGTTATTTTTGGCTCATTTCAAGTGTTTTTATCAATTAGTGATTCGGAAAACGCATTCAATTATTTGAACATTAATTTTGAGATGTGATGGGTATGGAAACCAATATAAACACAGAATCTATTATTTGTTCGCTGATCACAACTATTAGTGAATAACTAGTATTTGATAAGTGTTTGCCACTCAATCTTAACGTCTGTTTATAAGAAGGAAACTATGGATAAACTGATGATTTTGAAGCACATATTCTGTTGTCTGTATTTGTCTCTGAGTTGGAGCTCATTAGCAAAGCATCAGGTCTTACATGCTTTGGGCCGACAACACCGATAACATCATTTCTTCATTTAGTTATTCATTGTTAGTTATGTTAGTTCTCTGTTATATAAAGCCATCGCTTCTCTTATATAATATTGGAATAACAATTGGAAACAACCTGTGAGTGAGTCAGGGCTCAGATATACACTAACTATGGTATATAAAATAGAGATATCTCTTTTGCTTTATTTAATTAACTCATAGAGCGATACGTGCTTTGGATGGCTCTCCGCTCCCAACCATCACTGATATGCTCCAAATGGTTATAACTTATAATTGATTTTTATATTTGTTGTAATGAATTCCTTCGGCGACTAATTCCAAACTTTGGTCTCTCTTTCCATTACTTTTATATTCATCACTAAATCATATCTGAGTTTATGGCACATAAAAAACATTTAATAAATTATTCATTAATAGAATGCTTTATAAATATGGAAATCACTTCAAATGGATTTCAAATTATAAATCACTACATTTCAAGAATAATAACAATTGAATCAAAACATTTCAAGTCATTAATAAGTTATTCCATACCAATAGAAAACTAATAATATTTTCTGAAACAAGGATTTGGTAAAGAATTTCAATTTTTTTTATCAATTATTGATTTGTTGACTTTTGAATTTAAATCTATGGCTCAGTTTATTTGATTTAAAACAACAAAAATTCTGTTTCCGACGCATTCAACCGATAGTTCACGTTATTCAGCCTTTTATTCCCTTCCCTATAAATCCAATTTATTTTTCATTATTTCTATGTTTTTTCCATTTCTTTTTTTACTTTTATTTTCTTTTTGTTGTCTTCAAGTGAATAGTCTTTTCTCAATATTTTTATTTGGTATCGATTTATACCAATTCTAATCCAATGTTTGAAAATATTCCAAAACTAATATTTTTTAATTTAACGCAAAATCCATTTAAAAAAGTTTTAATATTTTCATCTGAAATAACAGTAAACTACAAAAAAACACAAATAATTACGAGAACAGCTTTAAAGTATTTATATTTTCACTTGAGCAATATTCTTTATCCTTGTAATTTCAGTCTATCCTTCAATAAATATTGATTCATGCTTTTGTTAAAAAGCATCTTGGATAAAATCAAGATTTATACGTTACATAGGATTAGATCGAGAGTTGATGGATGCTCTCAAAAATAAATGTTATTGAAAATGGATTCCTATATGAAGTCCCACACAATTTACTCTAAGAATCGGAAAATCAATCCCTTTTTCATTAAGAATTCAATCATAACTCACAATAAATTATAATTACAATCGAAATAATTGATTGATGAGTTAATTTTAGAAGAATCTAATTTAAAGTTAATTAAAAAATTTCAAAATTCATTAAACGAATAATAAATTCACATATTTTTATGTCAGTTCACAATTAAAATTGTATTTAAAGCAAATTCTTTTATAAACATTTTGTTATCGATTTGTAAGCTATGATTATGTAAATGTCTATCAATGCTTTCCAATGCTTTCCATTAAATTGTATTCTGTTCTTCGGTTAAGTACTGACTATAAATTCATTCTCTACTTTCTTATGTGCAATAAATTTCACGAATGTTTTAATGTAAAACTCAGTAAATCTAAACTATAGTCGACTCCAATGGCTTACAGTTTAGATATCATTTTTCAATAGTTGAAGAAAATTTTGATTAAAAATGTAATGAGAGTCGAAGATGTCTGCAATGGACACATATCGGAATTGATGCCCATTTGATTTGATACGATTTCCTTCTTTCATAAATGACAGGTCTTTGCGTTTATTACTTTTGGTTTAATATTCGGATATTATGTAAATAAAATTGTGTGCAAAGAATGAGAGACTATTATATCACAAACAGAGATCTATTGTCAGATTATATTGTGTTTTGTGCAGCGATTTTACCGCCGACTCAATTCATATTTTGTTAGCTTTAAAAGAGATATAACATAAGAAACATAACACAAATGAAGCCATTCTTACATTAGGTTCTGACGAGAATTATCAATAAGTTATGACAAAAAACTA
>JAQGCE010000651.1:0-11222 GCA_034699185.1 Eupelops torulosus
ATCACCCGGACCTTCCTTTCCATCTTCAGGTTCTTCCGGATTTTCTTCAGGTTCATTATCTCCTTCATTGGGGTTATTAGGTTTCCATCTAGACCATTTATCTTTATATACAACTATAAATTTATCTGGTTTTTGATGACCAGTCCCGCCAGGAAAGTGTATACCAGGAAATAATAAGCGGGCCGGTACTTGGCCTTCGACTAAATTACCAAAGGGTTTGCTCTTCTCTGGTTCGTTATCAAACTTCCAGTACTTTCCTCCCCTGAATATTAATATATGTGGCGGATAATTACTGCCGCCATTAATTTTTGTGTTTCTGCACAGGAATTCCAGTTCTTGTTTTAGTTGTCGGCTCTCTTTAGAGTTTGTATTCTCTCCTTTTTTAGATTCATTCAGAGAATTACATCCAAAGACCTCTTTGTTGTCCTTCCAATTCTTGCACTTTAGTGACACAAAAAGGAAATAATTGAAAATCACATGAAATTCATTGAATTTTATCAGGGATGCACAAGGGGGGATAATCAAAATATCCCGCCTAAAGTCGAATTTTTAGCCATTTTAAGGCATTTTGAGCCATTTAAAGGCATTTTGAGCTTTTTTGAAAAAATCCCCCTATATCCCCCTAAAGTCGCGGACCTTGTGCATGTCTGAATTTTAATGATTATCTCAAACCTCGTTATAGTTTTTATCCTTCCTTTTGCAATAATTCCCGCCCCTGTCGAAGAAATACCAGTTATTATCTTTGGGTTTAATGGCTGCCACAATATCTGGAGGAAAGTTATGCGGATCTTCTGTGACGGCCACACATTTGCGGTCACTGTCTTTCCAGTATAGCTTATTTTTCTTAATCTTTAAGTGACAGACTTTGTTCTTCAATATTTTTCCATATTCTTGTTCTTGATCTTTTGGTTCAATAACAGTTCCGTTGGGAGTGAGAGACAATGGAATGAGTGCACCGCTATCTTCGGGGTCCCCGGTCTCTGGTTGATCGGGTATTTCATTCTCTTTGTCAACAATAGGTTCGTCGAGAATATCATTAAAGCCGTGGGGCAGCCATTGTGACCAATGGTTAGGATAAACAATCAAGAATTTATTCTCATTATGACCAACAGCGCCGGGTAAGTGTAGACCAGGAAACCTTTTCTTAGCTGGTGTCCCTCCCTCTACCAGATCACCGAAAGGCTTCTTAGGTTTGGGCCGATTATTGAATTTGTATAACTTTCCGCCTTTGAAGACATAAATAAATGGCGGATAATTACCGCCTGCATTGATGGTTGTATTCTTGCAAAGTATCTTCAGTTGAGGACTGACCAGTTTGGCTTCACATCCAAACGGCTCCTTATTGTCTTTCCATTCAGAGCACTATTAAAATAATATTCATTAATTAAATGAAAGACTTTCTCAATGAATCCAAACCTCTTTAGAGGAACCTTCTGGTCGTTTACAATATTTTCCTTTTTTATTGAAGAAATACCAGTTATTGTCCTTCGGCTTAATGGCAGCGATGATATCGGGCGGGAATTTACGCGGATCTGCTTTCACATCAACACATTGACCCAAGCGATACATTTCTTCGTCTTCAATGGTAAGACTACACACTTTTTTGCCCCGAATTTTAGCATATTTTCCATTATTATCTTCTGGATTAATAAGAGCGCCGTCATTTGCATCTCCAGCCTCCTTCTCATCTGGTGGGTCATAATCAGGTTCACCAATCGGTCGATTGTCAACAACTTGTGAGCCGTCGGGCGACCAACAGCTATACCTCTTGGCCTCAATAATGACACACAAAAGTTTGTTTTCGCCGAAAAAGCGGCCGTATTCCGGATCAAATCCGGGCCATTTCTCTGATGGATTTGTATCATCGCTTAACAAATGACTGAAGTCTGGATCTGCACTCTTCTTATCATCAGATTTGGGTTTCGGATCAAATACATAAAGATTCACGTGAGTGAAGACATAGATTTTACTCTTATCCCAATTGGCTGTTCCAATTGATACCGGAGAAGAGCACAACTTTCTCAGTGTATTATAGACTTTTGGTATTTTGCAACCCAACAGTTCTCTATTGTCTCTCCAAATACACTAAAGAATAGATTAAATGAAAGTTAATTTATAATAATATTTATAAAATTAAAGCCATTTTTTGTCTTACATTAGAGTCCTTCGGATTGAGATTAAAATATTTCGATGCCTTCGAAGAGAATCAAACATAAAATCAATTGAAAGATACAGACATTTGATTATAATTACCTCTTCTTCTGATAACATTTGTGTATTCCCCTCTTCTGGTTGTGAGGGCTGGTTATTCCAGTCTAACTTCGGGGTCTCTTTAAGAGTGTTTTCTTCGACAATGAGGGGTCGTTTACAATATTGTGTGCCTTTGAAAAAGTAGTAGATATTCTTGTTAACTGTGAGGGCGGCGCTTAGATCCTCTGGGAAGTTCTCTGGCGTATCCTTTGCTGGAATCGGGCCGTTGTCCTCAGAGTCGCGATAAATATTTTTGCCTTTCTTCCTGTAGTACCAGACCTTAGTTTTGACCACAACAGCGATTCTATCGAATGGCAACAGAATAGCCACTCCAGGACTGTCATCCATATCAAGAATAGGGTCTTCATTGATATCTAAGTCTCCATTGGGTAACCATTGACTCCAAGTCTTGTTATAGACCATAACTGGCTTTTCATGGTTATGACCAAAACCACCTGGAAATTTGATTCCAGGCCACTCTTTTTTGGCCGGTTTTGCCGCTTCTACTAAATTACCGAAAGGTTTTTGGGGCTCAGGTTTGTTATCGAACGACCATTTCTTTCCCCCTCTGAAGACATCGATAGTATCTAAATTATTACCCCCGGCATTGATCTTAGGATTATCGCATAGGCTTTCCAATGCCGGGTCCATTGGACTGGCATTACAACCGAACACTTCCCGACTGTCTTTCCAGTTGGAGCACTAAAAAGATAATCCAAAGGTAATAATAAACTCTATTTAAAAATTGATTTAAACCTTTTCATAATTTTTATCATTTCGTTTGCAATACTTTCCATCATTTGATATGAAATACCAGTTATTATCTTTAGGTTTAATGGCAGCTACAATATCGGGAGGATACTGATGCCTGTCCTCCTCGACAGGAACACACTTTCCATTCCTATACAACTTATCTTTTTTGAACAATAAGTTGCATACCTGCCCTCCTTTAATATTTGTCCTAACATCAGGATTGGAATCATCGTTGAAAAGAGCGCCCATGTCTTCTGGATCACCTTCGGGTTCATCTGGAGGCTCTTCGTTCTCTATATCGTTATCGATTATATTATTGGGCACATCTCCCTTCTTCGGTTTGTGTTTGATTTTCATTTTATCTCCTTTTCCGGGAACATTCGGGCCCCCTGTTCCTTCTTCTGGTTCATCGCCAGATCCGTCGCCATCCTTTTCGTTAGGTTTATGTTTGATTTTCATTTTGTCCCCTTTTCCAGGGCCTTTTGTTCCCGATTCTGGTTCTTCACCAGATGGTTCGCCATCTTTTTCATTGGGTTTGTGTTTAATTTTCTTTTTGTCTCCCTTTCCAGGACCAAGAGAATCTTCAGTATCTTCTTCTGGTTCTTCTCCAGATGGTTCACCATCTTTTTCTTTGGGTTTGTGTTTGATTTTCTTTTTGTCTCCCTTTCCAGGACCAACCGGGCCTTCGGTTCCTTCTCCTGGTTCATCGCCAGATCCGTCTTCATTTGGTTTATGTTTAATTTTGGTCTTATCTTTGGGTCCAGTAGATCCTGTAGGCCCAGTAGGTTCTGTAGAATCAATTGTCGAATCATTTTTATTGATATCTCCTTCTGGTGACCAACGACTCCATTTGTTTTTATATACAACGATTAGGTTATCCTCCAATTGACTGACACCAGTTGGGAAATGTATGCCTGGCCATTTGTCAGCAGCAGGTTCTTGTCCAGCAACCAATTCACCCAATGGTTTGCCTTTTTTGGGTTTGTTGTCGAACTGCCAATATTTCCCACCTCTGAAGACAAAAATATTTGGATCATAATTACCGCCGGCGTTTATCTTCTGATTTTTGCACAGGTATTCCAACTCTTGTTCTTTCATCCCTTCATCGTTTAGTTCTGGTCTTCTCGCATCACTTCTGCTCTTTTTATTCTTGTCTTTAGGCGGCCGACAACCAAAGGCTTCACTGTTAGGCTTCCAGTCTTTGCACTGAAGAGGAAGAGTGATATAATGAGTAAAACAGATTTTGTGGAATACCTTTTTTGTTTCTCCATCTATTCTTTTACAGAACTTTCCGTTATCATCGAAGAAGAACCAAAACTCATCCTTGTTTTTAATAGCGGCAATGATATTAGGAGGAAAGTTATTCTGATCCTCATCCACTTTACGACATTTTCCGTTCCAAAACATACGGTTTTTAACAACTTTCACGTAACAGACCTTTTCCTTCTGTATCTTTCCATATCGATTAATCTTTTCGTCTAAAGGAATGAGGGCTCCCTTGTCCTCGGGGTTATCTTCCGGCTCATCTGGAGTTTCCACTACTTTTGGAATAATTGGTTTATCTCTGGCCTTCGGGTCATCTTCTGGTGTATATTGAGAGTACTTATTCTTATAGACGATAAGCATGTCTTCCAAGTGATTGCCAACGGCTCCGGGAAAGTGAATGCCTTTCCATTTAGGTTTGGCTGGGTTTGCGCCATCCAAAAGATTGCCGAATGGCTTATCCTTTTGCGGCCTGTTATCAAACTGCCAATACTTTCCACCTCTGAAGACGTAAATATTTGGCGGAACATTACCCCCGGCATTGATTTTAGGCTTTTCACATAAGGACTGCAGTTCAGGAGTCGGATCTTTAGTGGCGTCACATCCGAACAGTTCTGTATTATTACGCCATTCTGTGCACTTGTTTTGAAAAAAAAGATATTTAATCCGAATATTTTTAAAAATGAATACCTCTTTAGTGCTTCGAAAATCTCTTTTACAATAAGTACCGTCGGGTCGAATGAAAAACATGTCGTTATTCCTATTCTTTATGGCGGCGACCAAATCATCGGGAAAGTTGTTCTTATCCTCTGTTGTAGGAACACATTTGCCATCTTGGTACAGCTTCTCGTCTTCCATTACTAGAGTACAGACCTCTTTGCCAGACACCTTTTTGTAAACATCGTTTGGCTCATCCACAAGAATAAGAGCACCTTGATCTCCCTTATCGCCATCTGGCTCATCTTCCGGTTCATCCTCTGGTTCTCCTATAGGGCCTTCAATTTTGCCCTCTTTTGGGTCCCAATAACTGAATTTTTTTTTATCTTTAGTAATGGTAATCAAATCGTCATCGATTACAGCGAATTGTCCATCTTTTGGATCAAATGAGGGATACTTAAATTTGAGGTTATCTTTTTCTTTAGGTTTGTGTTTAATTTTCTTTTTGTCTCCCTTTCCAGGGCCTAGTGGACCTTCAGTTCCTTCTTCTGGTTCATCGCCAGATCCGTCGCCATCCTTTTCGTTAGGTTTATGTTTGATTTTAATTGTGTCCCCTTTTCCCGGGCCTTTTGTCCCCACTTCTGGTTCATCACCAGATGGTTCGCCATCTTTTTCTTTGGGTTTGTGTTTAATTTTCTTTTTGTCTCCCTTTCCAGGACCTAGTGTACCTTCAGTACTTTCTTCTGGTTCTTCACCAGATGGTTCGCCATCTTTGTCTTTGGGTTTGTGTTTAATTTTCTTTTTGTCCCCCTTTCCAGGACCATCCGGACCTTGTTCATCTGGATCTCCAACTTCTTCAGGCTCATCAGCAAACCTTTGATCAACATTTTTTGGTTTATCCTTATTTTTGGGATCAAATGTGTAATCATTATCTCTTGTAATGAAATGGATCTTCTTATCGTCCGGAATGACACCAATTGGATTGTGATTAGCGCATAAATCATCCAAGAATTTCGGCTTTTCTTCTGATTTGCACTCATTTATCAGATCTTTTATGTCTTTCCAAATGCACTGATATTAATAATTAATTGTTTTTATTACATAATTATATGATTAAAGTGGAAATACTCACAAATGAAGGCTTTGAACCATCGAAATATTCTAAAGACTGGAACCCACACAAGAATTTTAATCAATTTATCATTAAGAAGGAAAGCCTACCTCTGCATCAGTCAATTTGCGTGATTTTTTACCGGTATTATTTCCGTACCAATCATCGAGGTAAACTTCTGTATTTGGACCTGGAATATAATTGAATTTAGGTGGCACTTTTCTTCTCGGTTTTAGAAATTTTAGGTCACCGTCTTTGAGAGGTTAGAGGTCAACAATCATTAAATCAATATTTCAGAGTAAAATACAAACCCATTTTTAGTGGTCTTTTGCAGTATTTGTCTTTTTTGAAGAAGTAGTAAATGTTGTAATCATCGGTAAAAGCGGCGCAGATATCAGAAGGAAGGTTCTCTCTCATAGTGTCAGCCCTATGTGGGCCAAAATCTTTGCTGTCTTTTATTATTTTCTTACCTTTTTTTCGATAATACCAGACCTAAATTCAAGACATAATTAAATTCTGAGGCAATACTCTCCTATCTATTACCTCAGATTTATCAATCAGTGCCATTCTCTTGTTAGGGAGGGGCACAATAGTAGGCTCACATTCTTCTTCAAAATCAGTAGGGGTTTCATTATTATCTGGGTCTCCATTTGGTGTCCACTGTTGACAGCTTTTATCATAAATGGCCAGAAGTTTATCTTCATTACTACCAATTCCAGCGGGGAAGTGAAGACCTGACCACTTGTTCTTTGCGGGAAGATTTCCAGAGATCACTTCGCCGAAAGGTTTGCCGTTTTGTTGTTTGCCGTCAAATTGCCAGAACTTTCCTCCTCTGAATACTAGAATAAAATTACCTTTATTACCTCCCGAATCGATGGTCACATTATCGCAGAGCGCTTCCAACTGTTGGCTCACTGGTTTTGATTGACAGCCAAAGATATCGCTGTTGTCCTTCCAATCATTGCACTGCACATAAGAGACGGTTAGTTTTCATCGATTAATAAGTTTTTAATTCACTTCTTCTGTGGATCCATCTTTTCGTTGGCAATACTTTCCCTCTTTATTCACAAAATACCAATTATTATCCTTAGACTTAATGGCGGCCACAATATTAGGCGGAAAATTATTTTTATCGTCTTCGACGGTAATGCATTTTCCCCTCTGAAGACACTTCTCATCTTTTATGACATACCGACAAACTCTGTTTCCTTTTATTTTGCGATAAGTTGGGTCTTCTTTGTCCGGATTTATGAGAGCGCCGCCAGCTTTTTCATCAGTTGGAGGTTCATCGGGAACTTCGGGAACTCGAATCGGTTCATTGTTAGGCAGACCTAGAGATTCAATAGTTCTTTTGGACGGCGGGACATACGTGTCATTCAAAATGGGAGATGTCTTTCCATTGTTGGGCTCATTATCAGAAGGTTTGACCGGGTATTTGGACCATTCGTTTTTGTAGACAACAACCATTTCATCGTTAATAACACAGACACCGGCGGGAAAATGAATGTCCTTCCACTGTTCTTTGGCTGGTTTTGCGCCGTCGACTAATACACCGAATGGTTTTTTCGGTTTCGGTTTGTTATCGAAGTGCCAGAACTTTCCACCTCTAAAGAGATAAATACCGTTCGGACCACTCCCTCCGGCACTTATTTTAGGGTTAGTGCAGAGGAACTCAAGTTCTGCTGACTTTCCACCCGATTCATCATCGGAACCACTTGTCTTCGATTTATTTTCGTTGTCACAAAAGATATCTTTATTATCGGACCAATCTGTGCACTGAACAAATTTGAAAACAAATTAATCAAGGACAAAGTTTAAGTGAGAGATATACCGGGCTATGGTCGAACCATTCTCCTCCCTTTCTCTTGCAGTGTTTGCCATCCTTGTTGAAGTAAAACCAAATATCATTAGCGGTCATAACTGCTGCCACAGTATCTGCGGGGAACTGATTGTCGTCTTCAGTGGTGGAGAGACAATCTCCCATCCAATAGAGCCTCTTCTTCTTGAGCTCTGCGTAACAAACTCTGTTGCCTTTGATTTTGGCGAACAAAGTATCTGAAAGACAGATGAGAGCTCCAGCGTCTTCAGGTTTGCCATCGGGTTCATCCGGTGGTTCAATCTTTTTTTCTTCGATGGGTCTTTCATTAACCACTTGAGTTCCGTTCGGCGTCCACTCAGAGTATTTGTTATTAACTATTTCGAAGATGTTTTCACCATTTTGTCCGAGAGCACCCGGCAATTTAATGTTAGGGAACTTCTTTTTGGCATCAGTCGGTCCCTCAACTAAATTACCGAATGGTTTTTTATTCTTTGGTTTGTTATCAAATTTCCATAACTTTCCTCCTCTGAAGATATAGATCTCATTGTTGTAAACAACACCCGAATCAATCTTCGGATTTTCACACAAGGAATTTAGATCCGAATTCTTTTTAGGAGCTTCACATCCGAAGAGGGGTTTATTGTCTTTGGGGTCATTGCACTGAAAAACATACAAAAATAGAAAATAATCCTTAAAACTATTGATTATCAAATATTGTCACCTCTTTCTTCTTCGGGTCCAAAGTCTTACAATATTTGCCGTCTTTTTTTATTACATAAGTATTTCCATCACTTGTCTTAATAATGGCGATCGTGTCCTCCGAGTAAGTGGTCTCGGATTTAACTTTAGTTATTGATTCCGTTTTAGTTGAAGAGACGATAATAGTAGAGATCTTTTTCTTTCGAATCAAAGTATTCTCGCCATTATCTGGATCCACAGCACTGGGTGTTGTATCGCCATCGGGTTTGGTATCTTTTGGTTCTGGTATATAATCTCCAATGTTCTTTCCTTTAGGATTTCCCTCCGGATCCCAACAGACATACTTCTGGTTGTTACGAATTTCGCACAACTGATCTCTATTTGTGAAGAAGTAGTTGCATTTGGGTTCAAACATTCTCCACTTTTTGCCTGGCTCAACCACTTGTGGCCGGATGTTCTTAAACAGAGAATCAGTGTTCAAGTCATCAGAATTGGTTCTGCCGTTCAATATGTATATCCTTTCAGTAGTGAAGAAATAAACGTCTGTTTTTTCAAAAACAATTGTTCCGATTGTTGACGGATTTGAACACAAATCAGCGAATTCTTGGCGTACTTTCGGGTTTTCACAACCAAAGAGTTCGTAAGTGTTTTTCCAAATGCACTGAAAAAGTCTCAAATGATTAGTAAAATTGAGGAAAAGGTGACTTTCCTTACATGAGAGTCCTTATCAGAAGAAAGAGTAAAATATTCATTTTTCTAAATTATGAATAGATTTGAAAAAATGAATTATTGATTAAATTGTTTAAGTGATTGATTAGATGACAGACCACTTTGTCGTCGACTTTCATTTGATACCACTTTTTGGGCCTCTCATAGCTCTGAACCCAATCACCATAAGTGAGGTCATTATAAGTGTCCTCATCTATAATCAACGGTCGTTTGCAATACTCTGAGCCGCGGAAGAAATAATAGACAACTTGATTGAAACTGAAGGCCCCGTCGATATTTTTGGGAAACTCTTCAACAGTGTCTTCATTACGGATAGGAGCTGGATCAGGGCTACCACGTATAACACTTTTACCTGGTCTTCTATAATACAAGACCTTATATGGAAAAGATAAACAAGTTAATTTATAATCAACTGATAATAAATTTACCTTGTCTTGAATAACTGTGGCAATTTTATCATTGTTCATTGGTACAGCCGTTCCACAAGTTTCCGAGTTAAGAATAGGTTGATCAACGTCTTGTGGTTTTCCATCAGGTGTCCATTGCGTCCACTTCTTGTCATGAATTATAACTAAATTATCTTTTCTGTGACAAACAGCAGCAGGAAATTTGATACCAGGCCATCTCTCTCTAGCAAGTTTTGCTCCCGAAATCAAACTTCCCAGTGGTTTGCCTTCAACGGGCTTTCCATCGAATTCCCAGTATTTTCCTCCTCTGAAGATTAGAAGCGATTTTTCCAAATTTCCGCCGGCATTAATGTTTGCATCATCGCAAAGGGAGGCTAACTCTGCCTCAGATTTGTCACATCCAAAGGCTTCTTTATTGTCCAACCATTGAATACACTATAAATACAAGAAATTTCTTTAGAGAGAAATAAACTAAATTTTTATGGAGTGCTCACAGTTTCGTAGTCTTTTTCGGCTCTTTTGCAATACTTTCCGTCTTTATTAAACAAATACCAGAAATTGTCTTCTGTTTTGACGATTGCCATTAGATTTGGAGGAAAGTTATGCCACTCATCCTCGAGTGGAACGCATTTATCCTTAACTTTTAGCAGATTATTCTTAAGGGTATATTTGCAAACTATCTCTCCTCTGGCTTTAGTGAAAGTGGTGGCCACGCAATACATTCCTCCACTATCGCCACCATTTCCCAGTTCAGTGATTGGCCTCTTTTTCTTTGGTTTAGTCTCTGTGTCGATCTTATTTGGTTCAAGATTTAGATCTTCAGGTTTAGTCGATGGTGTGGTTGTTTTAGGGTGTAGTTCTGAGTCATCTTTACCACCTACTGGTTCAACTGTCGGTCCCTCCATCTCTGTAGTAGGTTCTTCACCTGGCCTTACTGTACTCCTACGTCTATTTGGTCCCAAAGCTTTAGACTGCGGATCTTCCTGATCTCCCAGCCCTTTAGGTCCTTTCTCAGGTATTAGTGGTTTACCATCGGGTCCTGTTTCTGAGGGCTCTTCCTGATCACCCGGCCCTTTAGGTTCTTTCTTAGGTTTGAGTGGCTTTCCATCGGGTCCTATTGGAGAGGTTCCATCTTCTGAAGGCTCTTCCTTATCTCCTGGTTCATTTGGTCCCTCCATCTCTGTTGTAGGTTCTTCACCTGGACTTAATGTACTCCTCCGTCTATTTGGTCCCAAAGCTTTAGACTGAGGATCTTCCTTATCTCCTGGTTCTTTTGTTCCTTTCTTAGGTTTTAGTGGTTTACCATCAGGTCCAGTTGGTGTTTCTTCTCCTACAGGCTCTAACTGATCACCCGGCCCTTTAGGTCCTTTTTTAGGTTTTAATGGCTTTCCATCGGGTCCTGTTGAAGATGTTTCATCTTCTGATGGCTCATCCTTATCTCCTGGTCCTTTTGGCCCTTTCTTAGGTTTTATTGGTTTACCATCTGGTCCAGTTGAAGATGTTTCATCTTCTGATGGCTCATCCTTATCTCCTG
>JAQGCE010000652.1:0-11218 GCA_034699185.1 Eupelops torulosus
AATTACAAATAAATCGATAATTCTATTCATTTAAATATAAGTAAATGAATGCAAAAAAGTTTTGTCTTTATTTGTCTTCTTTTTCCTTTTCCTTTTCCTTCTCTTTTTCTTTTTCCTCCTTTTCTTTGTCCAATAGTTTACTGAACGCAGAGACAGAGGTTTCCACAGTTTTTCGCATCAAATCATACTTTAAAATAAAAATTAAATTGAATTCATTTGAAAATAAAAGTTTGAATCGAAAATAACCTTATTTTTGGTGATTTCTTTCTCACGTTTTAGACCACAAATCTCGTCATTTTGTTTCTCTGTTGCGATTGTCATCTTCTTCTGTCTTCCCTCCAAATCCTGTATATATTCAGTCAATTGACCTTTGATTCAAAGAAAAATAATTAATTCTATTGAACTTTGGCTTAAATTTTAGATAATTTACTTATTTTCTCCTTATTTGCGGCCAACTCTTCGTTGAGTCTAACTTTGAGCTTCTCATCACTTTCTGACTGATCAATGAGTTGTTCGATATCATAGACAGTGCCCTCTCTCTCATAAATTTTTGCGGTAATTACTTGCGATTCTTCGCCCGAGTTTTGTGAATGTCCTCCAACTCTATTGACATTATTCTTAATTGTGAGCAACTCTTTAGGTTCGGACAAATCTCTGTATTGGATTTTGTCCTCATTATTCACCAGAAGATTGAAAGCTTTTCGCGAAAGAGTAAAGTTTGCGTTATTCAGGAGTTTTGCCAAATCTTCGGACAAAATATGTCCGCAATGGTTGGAATCAAAGTAAGCGAAAGACAAGTGAACGTAATTCACGGCTAATGGCGTCTGAATTATACAAAAATTTAGGATAAAGTCATTTAATTTATTTGTTCTTACTTTCAATTCGTGAGAACTTTTCTCGTCTTTTGGGTTCTTGTGGTTTAATACGAGAGCCGATAGAATATAATGCGAAAAGTGATGAATCAGAGACTCCCGAATCACTTCAGAGGCGATCGACATCTGAAGGAGAAAAGAGGAATAAATCTAATGTCAATCAAAGTTTAAGGAATTATGAAATAGACCTCAAACTGATCATATCTTTGGTGATTCAAGGCTTCGTGAAGTGTTATTACAGTCAAGTTTTCTCCGCCCTTCACATAAACACATCCATCAGTGACTTTTGTTGGAATCACTTCTTGAGGAAGGTCTCCATTTTTAGACTTTTTTGACTCTTTGGGTGAGGACTCCGAATCACTTTTTCGTTTTGTGGTCCCATTTTGTGTTGGTTTCTCTTTTTCTGACTCTTTTTCTTTTTCTGACTCTTTCTCTTTTTCTGGCTCTTTCTCTTTGGTTTCGGACTGACTCTCATTCTGTTCCTTAGGGGAAGTCTTTTCATTGGTGTTATCATCAGTTAAGTCAACTTCTGGGACGACCATATTTTCTTCTGCCTGTTTGAGTTCATCTATAATTTCAAATTCTTTAGTTTCGGATTCGTTTTCAATCATAACCACATCATTGGATTCAACCGTCTCTTTATTAGTATCCGAGTCCTCATTGGCATCTTTGAGGAGCGCCTCCTCATTAGGATCTTTGAGAAGCGCCTCCTCATCGATTAACTCAGAATCAATAGTTTTGTCTTCGATGTTGTCCTGAGTGTTGTCATTATCAGTGTTGTCATCACTGGCTGTGCCCTCTTTGCTAAGAATTTTTTGGGCCCACCAGTCATTTTTAACCTCATCGGTGACCACTTCATCGTCTTCAAGCAATTGAGTTATCATTTGTCTCAATCTACTGATTAGATCAGCTTTTTTAATGTTTCCCTTAAGACGAGCGCCACGTTTCTCGAGTTCTGCGCGCAATTCGTTGACTTTCATGTCATTGATTTTTTCAAGCAATTGCTGTAATTCTGTTGCATCAACTAAAGGGCCTGTCTTCTCGACCGCAACTGAAGTGTCGTCTATTTCCTCCATTGACTGATCGTTTGCCTCCAATGAAGTGTTTAGAGTTTGTGAAACAGGTTCTGAAGCAGAGTTGGAATCCTCTTTTTTAACCAAGGACAAATCAATTAATGGCTCAACAATTGACTGTTCCGATTGAACGGTTGAACTTAAATCAATTGCATCAGAAGTTGGAAGATATGTCTCAACAGTAGGAGTTGTCTCAAGAATAGAAACAGAAGAATCATCCATTGGTTGTGAATCAGTTTCCTCGACTTCCTTTGCATTGGTTTGAGTTAAATCCATGGCTGAGTTAGAATCTGATGAGGGCTCGACTCCAGCCGGTGGCGAGTCTTTCGTCAGAGGATCAGAGGCCACCTCTTGTCCGTCGGAGACGTTATTACTGTCTTCAGGACTAAATGACAGTAAATGACAGTCATTTTTATCATTAGTACTGACAGTAAGTTCGCTATTATTTTCTAACTTTTCATTATTTAAAACAATTTGATTATCATTTTCTAATTCATTAATATTTTTGTTGGTTTTTAATGTTTCATAGATTCCATCGAAAGCGGACCAAACGTCAGGCATATAGACTCGATTCACCTCAAGATTAGGTGTCAGCGGATCCACAGAATTGTCACTAAATTATAGATTAAGAAAATTTTGAATTTTTGTATATTATTTAAAAATTTTAAAAATACGAACCGATTATAAATAAAAGTCGCGATTAGTCGCCATTTTCCACATTTAGATAAATTCATTCCCGTCTGTTCTCCTACCACTCGGACCGCCGTTGCGATCAAATTTGGTTCTTCAGAATCAGGCCTTCAATAGAAATGAAAAAGAAATGAGTTTTCCATCAGTTGTCACAAAAAAGTGAATGACTTACAGATAGCCGTCCACTTGAGGGTTGAATTTGCCGCCAATCATAGAGAAGCCATCGTTTGAATTACGGGACACCAAAAACGATAGAAGTTTATTGAAATGAAGGAAATATGATTTGGTTCCGGTGGGAACCGCATCGAAATCCGATCCGAATATTCTTTCGAAGATATCTGCCATTGAAGGCAAAGCAATCAACAGAACCTTTACTCCGTATTTAAAGGTTTGTTTCAAAGCGATTGGTTGTTCAACAGAAACCTTCTCTTTATCTTTTGTCTCACTCTTACTGTTTGAGTCATTGAAATCGATTTCAATGACTTCTGGTTTGGAACCATTTGTTTCCTCTTTATTTTCAGTCTTATCGCTATCTTTACTCTCTTTCGGTGAATCAGCCTTTTTGGGCGACTCTTTCTTTTTGTCGTCTTTTATTTCAATTACTCTGAAAGTCATAGGTTTTGGGATTTCGTTGATATTAAGCGAGAAATTCGAGTTAACGATAACTTCTTTGAGATCAGAGGGGATGTGGAGGTTAGCGGAATAGCGCTGTTTAATATCGTATACATTCAGTGGACTCTTAAGGATCGCCAGTTTAGGTATGTTCACCGGTTCATATGGACGGCGACGTATTCTGGCAATCGGCTGACTGGTTATACTACTGGTGGGTGAGACAGACCTTTTATATCTGCGCTCTCTTTCCCTCTCAATTCTTTCCCTTTCTCTCTCGCGTTCTCTATCTTTGCTTTTTTCAACACTTCTGATATCTCTCCCGAACTCATCTCTGCCTTCTTTGGCAATATTCCTATCGCGGGAGTCATTACGCTTTCGGCCTATATCTGCATTACGCGAGCGCTCGCTTTCTCTTGACCTGAATTTATCGTCGGTTCGACTTCTTTCATCCCGTTCCCAACGAGAAGCACTGGACTTATAGCTGTTTGTCGCTCCAGTTCGGGGCTGTGTTGACAACAGGTTCTGTTGTATCTGTTGTGTGAATGGAAGAGTTGCGGAAACAAATGCCGAACCTATCAATCAATTAAATAACATTCAGAGACAACTGAGGAACGAAACCAATCCAATCAATACCTGGAGTAGAAGTGTATTGCAATTGACTGAAACTGTTTGTCTCAGAACGTCCGGTGCCGTAATAATTAGCCAATTGTTGGGCGGCCGCCACAGCCTGTTGTGTCGATACAGCGAACGGCTGCTGAGAATTATAGGCAGAGTTGGCAACCGATGGACTCGAATAGTAATTGTGCGATGAGTTCACGATTCCAGTCAGAGGATTAGCCGTATCTTCGCGCGTCTGTTGTTGTTGTTGTTGTTGGAGCCGGTGCTGCAAATAAGTTGTGGCCACTTGAGAGGCAGCCGATTGAGGACCTGATTGTACAGATTGCGCGCCGCGGACTGATGGCTGAACCAAATGAACTTTTGTGGCGTTCCATTTAAACGGTAAATGTTCAGAATAAGAGCACTCGCAGTAAACCTTATCCCCGACCTGAACGTCACCGCCCTTTACAACACTAGTAGTCATTCAATTCAAAATTGCGGTCAGATTTTTGCTTAAATTCTAATTTTGAGTTTTGTTTCATTTTATTTCAATTAATATCTTATTTATTCGTTAATCAAATAAACAGCGATTTTACAAAATATTTAGGAAATGAGTGAAAAATCAAAGACTAACCAAAATATCAAACGTATTATTACCTCAACTGAAAGAAAACGCTGTCGTCGATGAACCCGAAGTTATCCAACAGTTTGGTCACTGTTCCGGTCAGAGCGCGGGCCTGCTTTGAGATATCAGTAGAGCCGTCTGTGTGTCCAATGGGTTGAGTAAATGGCGATTAAATGACGAAATCATTGCAAACATTGACAACAAATGAATTCAAACGAAATACTTACGACTCTGTGTCTGACTATTTGCTAACATTTCTCGATTCAAACCAATTGAATATTTTGTTGATTAAGAGAAAGATATGCGAAAAAAAGCTAAGAATGAAAAGCCCTTTAATTGAAAGAAATTTAATTAAAATCGGAATTAAATAAAAAGCATTGAAGGCATGACATAAGGAGTTAATGAAAGCCTATATTTTCACTGTTTTTTGTTTCACTCAATGTCTTCCCTCTCAAGACATGCGCACAAATATACCGATCGTTAAATCGATCCAAAGTTTGGATTTCAAACTTTTAATTTAGTTTTCGTTGAATTACATTAAAATCAAATATTAATTTGAGGACAATATTTAATTTTAGGTTAAATTCAAAATTGTCTTAAATTAGTTTAGTTTATGTCAAGTAATCAAAAATTGAGAACAAAAACAAAATAAAAATTCATGAAATTTACACAAAAACTGTAACTTTTAAAATAGTTATATAAACCCTTTTTCTACATTTCATTAATTTATTTAATGAAAGTTAAACTCTTTCTCTCATTTGATTGAATAGTGTTTTTGATTAAATCTTATTTATAATTAATTTGTTTATTTTTAGTGTAATATTTCGGACATATCTTATGGATAGTTAAGAAGGGGTTAACAAAAAAAGTAAACAAAATATTGAATTTATTAAATGACTCCCACTTTAGTGAGGATTTGATTAAACACTCATTAGTTTTTTGGTTAAAATCTTTCAAAAAATAATGGGAAATATATCCTCCTGTTGTCTGCCTAAGAAGCCCGAAGATGAGATTAACGAGAGGACACATATTCTGGACAATCCCATTGGATCTCCAGAAGGTCGGTATCTTTGTTTTCCAATTGAATTTTTGGTTACATTTGATTGTCAATAGGTTATAGCGACTCCCGATATAATAGTTCGCCGTCTATTGTATCTCCCAGTTATGGGACACTCAATGGACGGACAGAACAAAACCAATTGAACAACACTTTGCATAGATTAGTGTCCAAAGTGATAGA
This sequence comes from Eupelops torulosus, assembly GCA_034699185.1. Classification (NCBI taxonomy): domain Eukaryota; kingdom Metazoa; phylum Arthropoda; class Arachnida; order Sarcoptiformes; family Phenopelopidae; genus Eupelops; species Eupelops torulosus. Next base: position 5,710 of record JAQGCE010000652.1, read on the forward strand.
CGTCTCTTCTATTGACAATAATATAGAACAAAGTGATTGGAATGAAAGGCAGAAGATTTACTCTCAAAGACTGGCGACTATTAAGAAACCACTTTTACTTAAATCGAAATATATGTTAAATATTTCTTCTCAAGGTTTCAATTATCTTAACACTAATTTCAAAGACATTAAAATTTAAATACTTTACTCTTCAGCGCCGATAATAAACCGAAACCTAACTTTGGAGCCGATATCTGACGACGATCTCAACCTTATTAATAGTCTGAGCGAAAGAGCGTCCGCTGCTGTTCACAATGGGTTTAAAGTTCATTGCGAAGAGTCGTTTGTCGTTCAATTTGATCCCTAAATTGCTTTAAAGTATTTTAAGACTCAGTTATAATATTTTAATGAAATTAATTGTATTTTTTGTGTAATTATTTTTATATATCATTGAAACGAATGATTATATTATTTGATTAAAAATCAATACATTTTTAGAATTTAAACATTTTTAGAATTTAATAAACTTTGAAATTATTGAAAACAAGTTCGTAAATGTGTTCACTTAATTTCATGTTTTAATTTAAAGAAAAATAATTTAATACAAATACTAAATTATATACCTGTGCTAATGTGTAGGGCCATATCACGCTGAAAGCACCGGTTCTCGTTCGATCACCGAAGTTAAGCAGCGTCGAGCCTGGTTAGTACTTGGGAGGGAGACCACCTGGGAATACTGGGTGTCCTACACTTTTTGCCTTTTTTTTATCAATTATTTTATTTTTCTTTTATTAATTAAAAGTTATTAAAAACTTTATAATTCAATGAGTATTTTTTTTTAGAAAATTGTAATTGCTCAATTCAAAGTTTGTCAAAAGAAATTAAATATAATAAGGACTGGATTAAACTAACACACTAGCTATTTACAAGGACATATAACATATAACGTAACTACCGACCTTTTACACCATGGGCGTTATAAGTCATTTTGGCTATTTTTGAGAATCTTTGCTAGTTGCTATGGTGTAATAACTCAGTTTATAACACCACCCCTTTTCCTTGATGACTTATTACACCCATGGTGTAAAAGGTCGGTTACGTTACATTGTATATTGAAAAAAGTTGTTGAAATAAGAAAACCCTAATTACACATTTAATTTGATCATGTTTACACTTTCCACATTTCCTGATTTCCTGATTAAACCCTTTGATTTGAGCTCTTAATTCAGTGCAAAAGATTTTGAGAACTTATATCTGGAAACTGATAGCAAAAGGCTGTGTGAAGTGCCTATTATTACCATTTGTTGCAAATACACACTTTCAATGGAATATAGCGCTAATCTTTCATACCATCCCTTTCCCCAAATTTTCATATAAAGTATGGTATCGATTAGATAGCTAAAAATTGATCCCACATAAATTGGAACGGATCACAACTTATCATGGAAGAATCTAAATGGAAAAAGCATTGATTTTATTATATTTCCTAAAAATTTGGGTAAAGTTTTGTCCATTTTTTTAGATTTTATTTTAAAAGTTAGAAATAATTTCCAAAGTTTTTAATAACTTTTAATTAATAAAAGAAAAATAAAATAATTGATAAAAAATACAAAAAGTGTAGGACACCCAGTATTCCCAGGTGGTCTCCCTCCCAAGTACTAACCAGGCTCGACGCTGCTTAACTTCGGTGATCGAACGAGAACCGGTGCTTTCAGCGTGATATGGCCCTACACATTAGCACAGGTATATAATTTAGTAATTGTATTAAATTATTTTTCTTAAATTTAAAATAGTAAAGAAATATACTATTACTTGGAGGGGTGGGCATTGCCCTCGGCAATATTCAGTATCTAATACTTGGGTGGGGCTCAACAATTGCAACCCTTAAAATAGTTGAGAGGAAATTGATTGATAAAATTAGCCTTGCTTATTCGATTTTGTCTTATACTGTATAAGTTATACAGTATGAGTCATACTATTGTTTAAGTGTACATGATAACTTATCATTGATAAGGAACATGTAAAAAAAATTGATTATAAAAAAGTTACACCCCTTCAGTGAAATGTGTGACAAACCGGTACTGATTTCCTCTCCTATCAAACACAACGTAATTATCGTATTGTAAACTGTTTACCACTTTTTTACTCAAAATCATACAATTATTTATTTAATTAATTTAATACTAAATTGAATCGAATTTTAATTTATTCATTTAAATAATTGATTGTCCTATTTATTAATTAATAATTTATACATCAAATTTGATATAATCTAGTTGAATTTGATGAATCATCAGATAATTGTTCTAAAAATCAAACGTCAAATAAGATAAACAAACAAAAAATTTGTGTCAAATATTTCAAAACGAGATAATAAACGATGAGTTCATCCGATTTGGTTTGGAGTTTGAAAAACGGAGACTTGGATTCAGTCAAAGAGCTTTTTGAATCAAAGGTAAGTTCTTATCATTAAATTGCTATCACTTTTGCAAACATTTCCTAAAATTGACTGAAAATACCATAAAATACCGGAAAATACCATAAAAAGCAATAAACACTAAATTTGTACAGAATGTTGATGTGAACGCCCCTCTGGACGGCCGGTCACCCATCCATTACGCCGCAGACTATGGACACAAAGATATTATAGAATATCTTCTGAGTAAAGGCGCGGATCTCAATGTAAGCCATATTTAATTAAATTGAATATTAAAAAAAACTTCAGATTTTTATCAGTTTTTATGACATTTGACTAAAATTGAGGTAAAAATAAAATTTTTATTTGTGGTGAAGGCTGTGGACAAACACGGCATAAGTGCTCTGTTGGCGGCCATTTGGGAGGGACACACGGAATGCGTTCGCCTCATGATTGCCAGCGGCGCCAATAAGAGCGGCCATACACCCGACGGCCAGACTTATTTGGAAGCGGCCGAAAAGCCAGAAATTAAGTCACTTTTGAAATAATTTAATTTTGTGTCGCTTTTACTGAAAGCATAAGTCAATTGTGATTTCAATAAGATTTCTGATTATTTTTTTAAAACTAATTTTAATTTAATTTATATTTCGTATAAATGTTTGGATTTCTATACAATATATTTATTACTATTGTGTGGTATTTATATATATGTCTGTTATGTGACACTTATTTATTCGTAAATTTAAGACAATTTTCAAATTATTTAATCAATTAATAGAAATGAGAGATAAATGTCTGTAATTTTAAATCAGGAATTAATTTATTTCTAAAATTAGATGAAAAACAAAGAAAATTGAATACTATTTGACTTTATTTCTCCAAAGAATTCATTTTTTTAAATTTTATTATAATTTTATTATTGAATAAAAGTATTAAATTTAGATGTCATGGAAGCGTTCAAAGGGTTGCATATGTTTTGGCACTTATATAATAAGTGTTTGTCTTTAATTTGGATCAGTTTTTGATGTCATTGACTAGAAATCAGATTTTCGTTGATTTTACTCAAGAGTCAGATCTTTGAATTTGTTTAAAATTAAGCTTAAGATTGCTTTAAACGCTTTTTTGCTTTGATTTTGGGGCTAATTATCAATTATATTATATTAGAAAATAGAAAGCATTTAGTTATCACTAATAGTGTTAATACAAATGTTGATTAATAGCAAAAATCTATTAAATTTATGTATAAATAAATAGAAAATATATGAATCACTGATTCACAGAAACGGACAAAATGTGACCGAATTTCGGACTCAATTCAATCAAATACTAATTCGTGAAAAACTATTCAATTATTAGAAACAATGAGTCAAAACAAAAATGATTTTCTGCTAAAATTCTTCGTGACGTAGAAGTGCTTCACCAAAGTCTGTGGCCTGACTGCCAACGAAGACGTCATAGCTGTCGAGTATTTCTTCTTTAGTTAACTTTCCGTCCTTTAAATCAAATATAAATTCAATATTAAATTCAAATATCAAACAATTGATGGCAAACCTTATTATTGTCGGCCTCAACGATAAGATGTTTGGCCTCAGCTTCCGAGTGGTCATAATCGGGAGGAATAATCCATTCTTTGATTTCTTCCCTATCCATAAACCCGTCTTTATTTTTATCTCTTATAGTCGAGAACTGTTCTTTTTCTCTGAGTACCCAATCGGGGACCTGATCTCCATTAGCGTCGGGCGCATACATATCACTGATATATTCTTCAACTGACACCTTCCCGTCGCCGTTCTTATCGATGTCTTCTAGTGTTTCATCGACGACAACATCTCTGGTGTGTTCACTCTCTTCCGGATGGAGGAAATCCATGAATTCCTCTTTGGTCAGAGCTTTATCTCCGTTGCGATCGGCTAAATGCCAGCGCCGCTCATCTCTCCTAACAATCAATAAACAAATTATTCTCAAAACCCAAACAATTAAATAATAAATTACTTAAGCATTTCTTTATAAGTATTGGTCTCTTCAGAGGAATCTGACATCTCATCCAAGAAGCCGAATGTTCTTTTCTTGTAATCTTCCCAAGATATTTGAGTGATGGAGGGATGATCTCCTGTTTGTGTGTTCCACTGTCTGTCGACGTCATCGATAATATACTTCTTTTGCGAAATATGTATCCAATCTTTGAGTTCTTCAGTCGTAACAAATCCGTTGTTATCCTTATCTATTCTGTCCACCATTTTAGCCAATCTTCGTTTGCTCTCTTCGGGTGACAACTGGTCGAAGTCGTCGGCGTCATCCCCGAGAAAGGCTTTGTGGTCGTACTCAGGGTTGTGCTCATGTTCTACACCCTTGTAGTGTTCCTCATCGGAAAGGGGGTCAACCACTCGGTTCTTATAACTACCTTCATCACTTTTAGGAATGGCTAAACCGAAGACAATTGAGAAGATAATTATATTCAATAAAAACTCTTCAACGAAATGATAGGATTTCATAATTGTTTTGAAAAGTTTTTCACACTTTTGAAGAAAAACTCAAATATTTAAACAAAAAATCAATTGAATTAATATTAATTGTTTGTAAAATCAATAAACAAATCGATTGACAAAACAATTGAATGTTTTGTTTACAATCGTTTGAGTGATTCAAATGAAAATTAAATGTCAATTAAATGCCAACTCATTTGAATCAATGAACGGCTCATTCAATAACATTGAGTACACGTGTAGTCACTCACAGACGCATGCGTTCACTCATTGGCCATAATGAGGACCAAATTCAGTGACAATTTCGACTAAAAGAACAAAGTTTGGCCAATCAATTAAAAGCTTTTAGATCTAAGACAAACACAAGTAATCTTGTCATTTATTATCTTAATTTTACAAGCTTATTGCAAACTTAATCAGGAAATAAAATAATTTAATCAAGCTTATATTTTATCCGAAATTTGATCATTTAGAATAGAATAACCAAGATTGTCCATAAGTCTGAATCTTATTTAAGTTTTGTAAAATTCTAATTAAAGTTAAATTTAATTTTAAATGATGTAAATAATTAAAACATCTTTTAGACTAATTATGATCTATAATAATAATTATATTCTAATTTATGAAGAAT
>JAQGCE010000653.1:0-11217 GCA_034699185.1 Eupelops torulosus
TCACCAAGGTGGTCATTCTGATGATAACCACAATCACAGTGGTCATAATTCCAGCCATCACCAAGGTAGTCATAATTCTAGCCATCACCAAGGTGGTCCTAGTTCCAGCCATCACCAAGGTGGTCATTCTGAAGTTAGTCACCATCACAATAGTAATGTTAGTCATGATCATAGCAGTAGTTATCATGATCATGGCCACCATAGTGATAGTCATGATGGAGGTGCTGACTGTGGGGGAGGTGGTGGTGGAGGTGGTGACTGTGGGGGAGGAGATTAAACATAAATGAGCGAATTCCTAATGTTTAGACTAACAAATATTTTGAGTTAAATTTATTGTTTCCTTTAATTATTAATTACAAACATTTAAAAAAAGATTTAAAATTTTAAAAAATATTTCCTTTAAAAAAATTAAAGTTTCATTTAAAAAGAAATATTGAAATAAAATAAGCAGAATATTAGTTTTTGAGCATTAAAATCAAAATTAGCATGATAATGCTCTTTAGAAAAATAGAGATATTTGAAATCTTTTTGGTTATCGATGTCTTCTATGTCTGTATGATCTGTAATTATTTGGGTAAAAGGGTTCCTCCTCCTCATCCATTGGAATCACTTCAACTTCTCTTGAACCAGAATTACCCCAGAACAATTTCCAAAGTATTCCAGGATCTCTGTGACCGACTATTCTTCTTCTGCGGTCGTCCCTTGAATATGCATATAGTAGGACAGGCTCTCCAATAAAATAGTCTTTGGCCATCACCAATAAGGCATAACCAAGTGCGCACAACGTGCAAATGAACCTGATCAGGTGAACAATAAAAATCAGGATATATTGGAATGGCAATTCAATGAGCTTGGAAATTTTTTGCTCTTTCATCTTGTTCTTCTCTATTTCATTAACCGCAATGTTCAGGTGGTGTTTAAGGGCTGAATTTCCAAGATGAACAAATGCCAGATCACCTTTTAAGCTCATTATCTCATTCTGAGCGATATTGAGATCTGTGGTGAGCCGCGAATTATTGGATAAAAGTCTTTTGTTATCATTTTCTCTCTTTTTTAAGATTTCGATCTCTTTCTTGAGTCCAATATTATCTTCGGTTAAAGTCTTCTGTTTTTCACACAAAGTCTTGAATTTATTCTTAAAGTCCTCTGATTTTGAACTTATTTTTTGTTTCAATTTCTTGTTTTCTTCCGATATTTGCGAATACCTTTCGTCAAAATTTTTATTTTCTTCACATAATCTTTGATTTTCTTCAACTAATCTTTTCTTTTCATTACTTAAGCCATTAATTCTTGTCTTCAAAACCAGAGAACAGTTGTGTTCGGATCCAAACGTCTTTCGTGTATCACAAGTATCGCAAGTATTGAACGAACAGTGGTTTACATGTCTTTCAAACTCACTTTTGGTCAGCTCTTCCTTACAGCCATTCTTTCGATTATCGCAATAGACTTTCAAATTATCCAGGATATTAACCAAAGCTCTGGGAGCGGCATTCAAATCCTGGTTCTCAAGTCTTCTCCTGTCATTAGGACATGTGTTGTGATGTTTAAGCCATTCCTCAATACATGTCCTGCAGTATGTTTGCTGACAACAGCCCAGAACGATAGGTCTGACCAAAATGTCCTGACATATACCGCAGGTCAACTCATCCAACTCCTGTTGGGACACATTAACTATTCTCGTTCTGTCAAATACTGCCATTAATTAAGATATAAAGCAATAAAACGATTACTTATTTTGATATAAATCCTGATTAAACACAGATATGGTGTGCTATCGATTCTCATTGTTTCGATTGATTAATGATATCTAACCTTGAATTTGTTCAAACATTAGTTTGCAAAGTACACAACGCAACCCCTATACTCTACCTTCAATATTGATCGACCTATTGTTAGCAGGTAAAGTTTTATCTCTAAGTGGTTTTTAAATTTTTCACCGGATATTTGACCATTTCTTATAAAAATAAAAACTAAAAATGACCTACCTAACCGAATAGTTAAGGTTATTCATTCCAAACAAGATTAAAGTAGTTGTACTGTAATTAAAAAATGTTTTTGAATAGCAACTTGCAACATTGGCGGATATTTTGAATTAATCTTTTGTTTTGGTAATAATTTTTTTATAATTTTGTTTTAATAAACAATTATAACAAATGAATAAATATTTGATACATATAATGTTTACCAAGTTCATTAGTATTGACTTGCGTAATAAAGTTTAGATAATGATTAGATTAACAATGAACTTTATTACAAATACATGTATATTATATAATTAAATCACTGGTGGTCACTTTTCGACCTCAAGGGTAATCAGGGTGAGATAAAATGGCGGATTATCACAAAATCCTATGAGAATATGTTTTAGTAAAAGTTGCAAAGCCTCGCCGTATGGGGTGCTTTTGCAACGATTCCAGGGGGTGTTTTGCAAATTTTTCAACCAAAAGGGGTATTTTCAAATTACCCACTTTGGCCACCAGTGATTTAATTGTTTATAAAATGATGGTAGATAACATTTACAATTGAATAATCAAAATAATGTCACTAAAAGCAAATAATTGGTACCACATATTGTTATCAGGAGATAAAGTTCTTCGGAATTCATGGGAAACAAGTCATAGCAATAGAACCCAATGTCAGGTCCGGACAGCCGTTCAAAGTATGACATCAGTTTTAATCGGACCATTAAAGATACTGGGGTATTTGTCTTAGATATGTAAGCTGGAATCATGATATAGGGTTTGTGCGCGGCTTTAATCAATCTGATATTTAACAAATGTATTAAGAGTAGATAAAATATGCATGGGCAAGTAATATAAAAGCTAATAATCTTTGCTAAAAAATGAGTTTCTTTGTGATGAAGTGTATAAATAAACATTAAAATAACAGGAGTTATAATATAGTAATCAATAAATATTAGGAGACGGAACAGTTTGTTTATATCCGAAGTAATTTTAGTGAAATAATTGTGTTCTTCGATTAAATTCAATAAATTGTTTCGAAGAAATTGTCTTTTATTCAAATATAAACATATTTTCATATTGTTGTGAATTTTCTGGAATTTCTGACGTAAACCAATGAAAACCAAGATTAAAATTGCAACAGAAATGGTGCAAAGATTCATGAATAAATTTTCTAATGATACTACCACAATTATCAGCCATATTAAAGTCATTATTAAGTAATAATTTGAAACAGGATCAAAGTAAGAAACCAGAGTATAGACAATTGTAAATAATATGATTAAAATGAAAATAATTGGAACAAATAGGTGCAGGTTAAGTCTAAGAATTGTTACACCTAGTCTCATAATTTTAGATTCTGTGGGAAAATTCCAAGGATATTTAAATTTTCTTTGTTTAGCTAGATAAATGTAATTAAATAACCACAAACTTTTATTCATTTCTTGGTATTGAAATATCAATGAATTAAAGCCCGCGGTAAACATGAAAAGGCTTATTAGGAGCGGAACCATTTCTGTATCACCAAGCAAGTATGATTGATCGCATGTCAAATCACGAATCCATTGCTGAAATTTAAATTTAATCATTGTTACAATAATAATTATCTTGCTAATTCAAACTGACCTCTCTTATGATAGCACACAATAAGAACTTAATTGCAATAATAAAAGTAAATATACTTTTAATTGTAACCAAGATCTTTCTGGTCAGACTTCTATTTCCACTAATATATTCTTCTAAGTCTCTGCTGATAAATATAACAAAGATCTTGTTAAACCAAATAAAGGAATCGAGTATTTTCTCGTCTATAACCGTAAAATCGCGAATCTTTATAATTAACAGCATATTTTAAAAATTGTTTCTGGGTAAACAAAATAATCTAGCTCAATAAATATTTGAATTAATCAGTTTAAGAAACTTGAAGTCTAACAAGATGACTGTACTAATAAAAGACTATTTTCAAAAACAATTGACTTTCTCTAAAAACAAACATTAATTTCAAATCAGGGATGTGCAAAGGGGTATAGCCTAAATACCCCTCCCTAATTTTTTTGTCTTGATGTACCCGTTCCACTAGTTTTTGCTCAAAACTACCCCCCCCCTAGAAAGTATAGAAAATTTAACATTACGTCTATGGACAGATACTAGGTCTGTAAAGTTTTTAAAATTAAACACACCCTCTGTTTTCAAAATACCCCAACCCTAATTTCGAGTAGCTTGCACATCACTGATTTCAAATCTAATTTATATAATATTTTTCTTAGAAATGTTCTAATTATAAAATAAATTTAAAGATATCACGTAAAACTTAAATTAACTTGATTCTTGTTTAGAAAAACCTAATTTTAAAAATGGATTTTTATATTATCATGATCTAAAATCTAATAAAACTTAATTTTTAATTTATAAAAACCAACATGGTCAACGTGAGAATTCAAGTAGCCCATCATCATCATTTCAAATCGAAATAAAGACCCCCTTCTAAGAGTTGAACATTCCTGGATCAAATCATTTGAAGAACTCAAATTTCTTATGCAATATTCATATGAAAAACAATTATGATTAATGACAATTAAAAATATAATCTGTCAACTTTAAAGTTAATGAATGAGTATTAAATCATTCAAAATAAGAAGACTTCAGAATATCTTGAAATTAGTGGATGTTTTGCGGGTTTTTTCAGAAAATATTTATAAAAATATAGAAAAATTTCGATAAATATTTGAATTAAAAAAAAAATTATTGGTATTAAAATAAATTAAATCCAACCACCTTATTGTGGGCCTTTTCTCCCACTCCCTCTCTATTGTCAAATGATTATGGATTTGTTGACAACAGGGGGATTATAGGGGAGCGGATTATGTCATTTGCGTCATAGACTTAATGTTAAAAATCTGGTTAAACAGGGGGGGGGGTGTACCAAAAATTTGCCTGAGCGCTTCATTTATTTAGCACCAAGCATTTATTTATAGCCGCCATAAACTGTAATGTTTACCAAATTTATTAGCATTTATTTACATAATGAATAAGTATTAGTAATAATTAAATTAATAGAAATACTAATCTATTACGTTAAATTTTGCAAGATAACATTCATTTACAATAAAATAATCAAAATAAAGACATTAAAAGTAAATAATTAGTTCCACTTATTCTCATTAGGAGATAGGATTCCCAAGAATTCATAGGAAATAAGTCATAGCAGTAGAATCCAATGTCTGGTCCGGACAGCCGTTCAAAGAATAACATCAGTTCCAAACGCTTTTTCGAATAAATAGGTAATTTTGTCTTGCTTAAGTAAGAAGAAATGAGAGGATAAGGTTTGATTGCTGCTTCAATTAACCGGGTTATTTGAAAAAGTATACATGAAAGCCAAATTATAAAGCAAATGGTAGCGAATAAACTAAAAACCTTTGCCGTAAAATTTGTTTGGTTGTGATGAATACCATAGATAAGCATTAAAAATATTGGGGAACACATATAACAACAAATTAAAATAATTAGACGAAAACATTTGTTTATATCGTTTGTAATTTTAGTAAAATATTTGTGTTCTTCGATTAAATTCATTAAATTATTTCTAAGAAATTTACTTTTATTCTGAGTGACACATATTTTTATATTTTTGTGGATTTCTTCGAATTTCTTACGTAAAACAAATGCAACTAATGTTCCAATTATTACAAAGAAGTAAATAAAATCTATTACTAATGTTTGTATCATTAAAGTACACATTATCATCAAAATAATAGTTAAAATAAGTGAATAATTAGAAACAGGGTCTAAATATGAAATGAGTGTATACACAAAATTTAGAAATATTAAAATACCTAAAACGATATGGTTAAAATACTCTAAAATAGTTTTAAGAATAAAATTAGCATTTTTGGATACTGTAGGAAATTTAATTGGATATTTTAATTTTCCTTGTTTAGCTAAATAAATGTAATGAAATAACCAAAAAATATTATTCATTTCTTGATATTGAATAACAATTTTAGTCAATGCAGTGTTGAATGCGAACAAACTTATACCAATTGGGATCATTGCTGTATCACCAAGCACATATGATTGATCGCAAGTTAAATCACGAATCCATTGCTGAATATATAAAACAATGTTATTATCATGATCAAAAAATATAAATTATTAATTACTTACCTCTCGAATGAGTGCACACAATAAAAATTTAATACTAACTATGAGTGTAATTATTGTTTTAATGGTGACCAGGAATGTTCTTGTCCTACTTCTGGTTCCAGAAACATATTCTTCTAAGTCTCTACTTATGAGAATTGAATATATCTTATTAATTGTGAGGAAAGAATCCAAAACTTTGTGGTCAATAGTAGAGTAATCTTTCAATTTATTAAAATAATTGTTTACTTTCACAACAATTGGCATATTTTTAACTAATCTGAGATCATTTATGCAAAACAGTTGAATAAAATTTATGACAAAAATAATTTTAAACAATAGGTTTTATAATAAAATATGATTTGAAATTTAAGTTCAATCTCTAAATAATATAGTCTTTAATTTCAAATCTAGACTATGAATGCGTTTTAGAGAAAAATTTGAGTTATTTTATAAGAAATTAATTTTTTTTAATTTCTATATTTTTATTTCAAATTAAGGCAAAAAACTACTTAAAAAAGTTATTATAAGAGACCATTAATTTCATTAATCATTCTTTCATTATATTAATGACATATTTAAAAGTTAAAATTATTTAAAACAATGACATAAGAAGCAGATAATTGCTGCCACACATTGTTATCAGAAGATATAGTTCTTCAGAATTCATTGGAAAAAAGTCAAAGCAATAGAACCCAATGTCAGGTCCGGAAAGACTTTCAAAAAATGACATCAATTTTAAACGAACCATTAAATGTACTGGGGTATTTGTCTTAGACAGGTAAGCTGAAATTCCCCAATAAGGCTTATGTGCGGAATCAATCAATCTGATTATTAATATATGTATTAATAATAGGTAAAATATGCATGGGCAAGTAATATTTAAACTGATTATCTTTGTCATAATAGAAGTTTTTTTGTGATGAAGTGAATAAATACACATTAAAATAGCAGGGGTTAACATATAGTACTCAACAAATAAAATGAGACGAAAAAATTTGTTTAAATCAGATATAATTTTAGTGAAATAATTGTGTTCTTCGATTAAATCTAGTAATTTGTTTCTAAGAAATTGTCTTTTATTTAGATATAAACATATCTTCATTTTATTGTGAATTTTCTTAAATTTATGGCGTAAGGCAAAGAGTACCAAGATTGAAATAGAAAGTAAAAATGTACAAAGGTTTATTAATAAATTTTCCATTGCGACTATCACAATTATTAACCAGACTATTGTCATTATAAGAGAATAATTTGAAACAGGGTCAATGTATGAAATCAGTGTTAATAGACAGGTAACAAATATGATAATAATGAGAATTATTGGAACAAATAGGTGTAAGTTAAGCCTAAGAAATAAAATGGCTAACCTCACAATTATGGATTCAGTTGGAAAATTCAATGGATATTTTAGTTTTCTTTGTTTAGCTAGATAAGTGTAATAAATTAACCACAAATTATCATTCATTTCTTGGTATTGAATAATAATTGAGCTAAAGCCTGCTGTAAACATGAAAAGGCTGATTAGGAACTGGACCATTTCTGTATCACCAAGCAAATATGATTGATCGCAGGTCAAATCACGAATCCATTGCTAAAAATATAAATTAAACTTTTTATTCTAATTTATATTGAATCATCTTGATACAATTTCAATATTTTTTTAAAGAAAGAAATTATTTATAAATTATCGAAAATAACTGACCTCTCTTATGAATGCACACAATAATAACTTAATTGCAATAATAAGTGTAAAGACACTTTTAATTGTTACCAAGATCTTTCTGGTCTGGCTTCTAACACCACTAATATATTCTTCTAAGTCTCTGCTGACAAATATCAAAAAGACCTTGTTAAACCAAATAAATGAATCCAGGATTTTCTCGTCGATAACCGTGTAATCTCGAATTTTTATCACAAAAGCCATAATTGCCTCAAAGCTTTTAAACACAATATCTTAATCAAGAGTTAATAACATCTAAAGAATTAAAGATATCACAACATTTTAAAACTGAAAAAAACTGATTGCTAATTTTTTTTAGAATAAAACTTTTTATAATATTGTATTTTGTTTTAAATCTCATTTATATATAATTTTTTTTAAATACAATTAAGAAAAATATTTTGAAATTATAATATTGAGGTCAGACTTAAATTATTCATTAAAAAGATATATTAGAATTTTAAATTTTTTTCGAACCAGGTTGGGCAGTATGGAATAAATTTGAGAGTCATTATGTGTTTACTTTTTTCATACAATATGCCACCCCCTAACCCCCCCCCATATACCAATTTTTCCCCATAAGCATCAGTAAATCAGGTCATTTAAATAAAATATTATTTTAATATTAATGACTTTCATAAACTAAAACAACAAATGCTATCTAAACACGTAATCAAAAATAGTTTTTCGTTTTTAATAAGATGAATATTGACATCAAAATATGATCTGATGAACAAATAGTACGCCCAGGTCGTCAATTAAATATTGACGTCAATTAAATATACAAGGAGGGTAAATTGAAAAATCAAGGAGGTTTCGTTAATTACCATTAGGTTTTCAGCAAAAATCAAGCAAGCTATAGAAAATCCTGTAAAAATCCCCCTGGAAGGAAAATTCCAAAGTCCGCTACCTGGATCCCCCCTGGAGCCTCGGAGCTTGGCTATCCCTGATGTTATTCTGTCTATCAGTCGGGAGACATCATATTTGTCAGACAATTTGCACAACTCTTCTATCATGGAAGTCATTGTCATCATTGAGGACCAAATGATCGCAATATAAGAACCGAATGAACACTAATTATTATAAAATAAATATTTAACAAAAATGATTACAAAATTCATTTATATGTCTTTATTACAAATTTTGTTGAAATATTTCAATTGATTATCAATTTTTGAAGTAAATCAATACATCAAACAATTATAACAAGTTCATTTATATAAATATTTATTTATGAATTAATAATTTTATATGCAATTAAACCAAGCTTAATTATAAGGCACATTAATTATATAATAGAAGTCAGTGGCATTCAATTGGAAGCCAAAGGAAAAGAGAGAGTTCGGGCGCTGGTGTTGAGAGATCTCCACTTTTTCGCCGACAATACAAACCCATTCATACTTTGAATACGATTTACTCATTTCATTGCAAATATGATTAGACATTTCAATATAATTTTTCAAAGTAGCTAGAGCAGTCTTTGCAATTGAAATTGCCTTCTTTCTTACAGGAAGCAGATCATCACCTTGATCGTTGTTGGGAGCATGGGTGGGAGCCGATGTTGGAGCAGGAGTTGGAGCAGGGGTAGGAGCAGGAGTTGGAGCAGGGGTAGGAGCAGGGGTAGGAGCAGGGGTTGGAGCAGGGGTTGGAGCAGGGGTGGGAACAGCTGCTTTATTTCCTTCTACACTATTAATGGTAAAATTGTTGCGGATTTCCAGACCTTCAACAGTAACACAAACCCGTTTACTCTGAAGAACTGGTATATATGTCTTTCCATTAATAGAACCATCGTTAAGGGCTGAGGAAGGATTTTCTAATTTATATGAGTAAAAGGCATCAGTCTTTCCCACCTGGATATCAATAGAAACAGTGATTCCAATTTGTGGCAAATCATAGCAGAAGAAACGCTTCTCATTCTTAATGAGAGTGTCGACCACTGGTTTGCCCACAACTGGCTTTTGGAATATCTTACAGGTCTCGGTGTTCATCATCTCAAATGACTCACTCAGAGTCTTGTATGAGGACATACTGAAAACATGGTTCGCATTGTTTTGAACCATAGCTAATAAGTTGTTTTGATTAATTCCTGAGCCGATTCCAACTGCGAATAATGTAATACTAGATTTGAGCGCTTCATCGGCCGCTAATTTGGTGGCCGCCGCATTATTTGGGTTTCCATCAGTAAAAATGGCCATAATCCTTGGACTGCCTTCTCTATGGGTGGCTTTGAGAAGCATATCTTTTGCAGTGAGAATAGCACCATCTGTTCTTGTGCCACCACCTGGGTAAGCAGAGCTTATTATCTTAGCCTTCACATCAGCCTTGCTCAATTTATTATTCATTGGGAGGATAACAGAGGAAGCGCTACTGAATATGACTAGACCAAGATTAACATTCTCTATAGAGAATGTGTCCACCAAATTTGCGACGAATGTTTGAGCTAGTTTGAAATTTGGTGCTTGAATGCTGCCTGAGCCATCCAAAACAATTGCAAGGTCCATTCTACCATAACATTTTCCTAGTTTTTCCATGATTTTCACCTTATCATGAAATTGTTGTACTGTTATAGCCGTAGAGAATATTTTATTATAATATTTAGCTTGGTCTTCAAGATAAACTGGAACGGGTTGATTAACTGCCAGAATCAAATTAACGGTAAGTCCGCCAATGAGTGGCTTGCTCAAATCCGCGATTTGGATTTTACTCCAATCAATACCAAAATTTTGATTGACTTTCGTATGAAGTGCTGTTAACGCTGGATATGTTTTAGTATTCTTGGTCACATCAAAGTGAGCTTGGGTCAGCCCCCAAATGTTTGATTTTGCTTTAAATGTATCGGCGTCTTCACCGAATTGTGTGACAACATATGCCATCCTTACCACAAAGCTATGGCTATCTGCAAAAATGCTACTGTTCTTGATCAAATAGTCAGCCGCTTCGACCACATCCTTGCCTTTCGCTCTATCGATCAAACTCTTGTCTGTTCGGCCACACCTGCAAATAGTTAGGAATAAGGCTAAAACTGTCAAGATAGCAAATATTTTTAATGAAGACATAATTAAAGACATTTAATTAACTAATAAATCTTTTCTCAAAACCAAGTTTATTTTATACTAATACTCTCGAAAACTTTATATTTATTTAGATTACGTGATTGGTCAAAGTTTCATTGTTAATCTTTCCTAATAAGGTTTATCTCATATCAGAGTTCACCAAGGGGGGATCAGCCCAAAATCCCCCTGTCTTCGAAAATTTTGGAAAATCTCCCCCCTATTTTTTGGAGCGTCAAAAGGACCCCCCCTTGAAAATTTTGTCGCCGCGCGAAGCGCGGCGGCAAATTTTTTCAGTTTCAATTCAAAAATAGGCTTTGAGCTTTAAACTAAAGTTAAACTC
>JAQGCE010000654.1:0-11217 GCA_034699185.1 Eupelops torulosus
TCTTAACAACTTTTCTTCCCTAAAATATATTCATATAATTGTCTGAAAGAGTTTATGTTCAGTAAATTTTGCGCTAAAATCAAGGTCTTTTTTATTCTGAACAAAGAATTGAAACAACAACTCATAGCACCCCTTGAAGTCCCCTTAAAGTACCCGTCATTTAATCCTTCAATAATTTCTTTCCAGACAATTGTCAAAAACGATTTGATGTAAAATAAGATAAAAAAGTTATTTTTTAAACAATTTTAAATTGTTTTCACCTCTTTTTTTATCTTAAACCAATTAGCTTGTTGATAAAAATTCAAATTTTAACCTTTCAAAGTAGTTGTAGAATATTAGATGAGATTATCATTTGATTATAGAAATTATAAAAACAGGTTTTAATAAAAAACTATCAAATTTCACAATGAATTCCATTAAAAAGCATTCATTAAATTCATTAAAATTTTAATTAAAGGTTTGTTCTCAAGAGAAATGAAATTTTTCAATAACCAAGATGTTAATTGAACAGATTAATTTTTAAAATGGGAACACTTACTTTGCTGTGCGCTTCAGCAGCAAAACCCGCTTTTTCGGCTCTATTTGATGCCATTATTATCAATATTTGTATTAATAATCCGTTGAAAATACAAAATAAAACAATAAAAATAACTTTTATTATAAATGAATCTCTGGTTTAGTTTTCAGAGCAGATGTCTGTTAGTGTCGATAAGCAAAGAATGAATGAGTAGAAAATATTTTCTCAACCACTTGTTTAACGCCCAGCACAACATGTACTCTAACTTTTTATCTGTTTTACGTGTTATCCAGTATTTACATCACATCATCGCTATATTAGCCTTAAATTCATACTATTCTCGATTACTTTCAGACAATACGATTGGTTGATTCGGGCCTAACATAAGATGAATCATTTTTTCCAAACCGAATATTTAGTGTTACTGAAGGTCTGGACCATTAGGTCATACAGAATGTTAAAGAATTTTTTTGTGTTTCTCTTTTTGGCCGATAAGCGGGTAATGAATTGAATGGAAAATATCATTAATCAATGATTTATTTATCTTTGCATTCATTTATCATATATTTTGTCAACGATTTGTCAGTTAGTAATAAAAACTGATTTTTTGTAGTAATGGTAGTAATGGTAGTAATGCTAAACTAATTTTTCATTTTCATCGAGGAATAGAAACCAAAACACTTTTCATTCATAGTTGAGTGAAGTGTTGTTTACTTTATTTAAGTGATTAAATAATATAACTTTTGATTTGATTTTTAGAAATTCGCAAAATTCTTATGTATAGAATAGCCATATCTTAAATAAGCATGCTATTTTTCCAGATAAATTTGAAATTTTTGGAGCCATATATAGAGAATCCTCTAAAATATTTGAGGAATGTCTAAAAGAATCGCACTTTTGATACATTTCTTAAATATATCAAAATTCAGGCTTTAGTTTACAAAACTCAGCGCAAAGTATAGCCACCTGTGGATTATGTCTACCCATCCCTGAAATCAATATCGATTGAGATCCATAAGTTTAGACTCCAAACAGGAAAATCCCGAGAGAGGAACGACTGTTTGAAAACTTTTCCTTTAAAACTATTTCCAAATATGGAATTTGTGTTAAAATAAATCCAAAAGATTTTAATCTTAATTCTGAGTGAATTCAAAATAAATTCCGTTTGCAATGAATTTGATCTAAAAAAATAAGTTTAAAAGCAATTTCTGATAAATCGATAATTTATTTGATATAAAACAAAATCAAATTGACATCAAAATTGAAAATACATATAAAATATTTGGATTGAATTCATATAAATCTAATGCAAGAATAAAAACATAATTCAATTCATTAAAATTGATATTTGAAGGAAATTCCCTTAAATTAAGTGAAAATTATTACTATTTCCTGATTTTAGAAATGGTTTTATAAGAAGAAAAATTCCCCAAAGAATTGATTAAATATTTGATTAAAAATATGTTTTTTTTCTCAAATAAATGAACCCATACTTGACTTCTAGGAATTGCCGATTATTTTCTCAAACGTATTAAGAAAAACAATGTCAACAAATGATTACTCCATCAGATGACTCATTCCTCAGGTATGATAACACCACAGGAAAGTGATGTAAAGCCAGAACATTGTAAGAGAGCGGCTATTTTTTGAATAAAGACATTACTTTTCCATAGCCTAAGGGCTCACTTCAGTCAAGAGTAAAATTTTTAAAACTTAAACTGAAAAGTGGTTTTAGTGAATGTAACGGCATTGAGTGTCAGTTAATGGACAGCCGTCCGGATGGCTGTGAAAAAACCAGCACTTCTTGGATTTCAGGTTTGCTTTGCTGTCAAAAACATTTGTTGCGATTGGTTTCGGACGACTGAAACCAATTAAACCATTTCTTACTATTGTTTTGCAGAAAAATAAAGAATAAAAACAAAATTAATCCAAAAACTTGTTTAAAGATTACGTAAAAACAAATTTTTTATGAATTGATTGAAAAGACCAAAAAAGTTGAGTCAAACTCTTATATTATAATAAGTTTTTTATTGTAATAATCTGTACTAAAATTCAAGTTATTTTACGATAAGCTATAATTTGACTCAGAATAAGATATATCTTCATTGTATAACTGAGTTTAAAAGGACACAGAATAGATTAAGTGGTCTATAAACTGATATTTTAGGATATTTATCGAAAGTTCAAAAAACTTATGATTTGGGAATTGATTCACAAAAATTCATGAAATTATTGAAAAAACATTGAAATTCGTATGCGATTCACGAATTCTCATCTGAAAGTTCTACTCAAATATTAATGAAATGGTTTGAGTGGAAAGGCGGATGTGGGGTTGTGTGGGGAAACATTTCATTCACAGCTTTTTTTTTATTCAATTAGGTTTTTAAAGACAATTTTTAAATAATTCGTGAGTTTTCAATAAAATTATTAATAACTCATTTTTTCGTTTTAATAGTAAATAAAATGATTTAAATTTCACTTTAAATCATAAATATTTGCGTAACTTTTGTAAATTCCGACCATTTTTTTGGAAATTATGTATATTTGTTGATAATTAAGGCTTTCATTTATAAATAATAGTAATAATTAAAATTAAATGAGTAGTGAAAACAGCTGTTAAATATATATTAGAGGAACGGGTTTTAACAATTGAAATGAGTCACATCTCCAGTGGAGATTCTCCAGTCAGGTGTGAAAAGTCGTTAAAACGGTCGTCAGTTGGGACTACTAATGACTTTGGAAAGGAAGAGTTGCCCACAAACCTCCAAAAACTATCCTAAAATGACCTTCACTTATATAAAAGTTATGTCACTTTATAGTAAAAGTTAAAAAAAAAACTTCAATGAAAACCAAAAATATGAGTCATTCGGAACAGAATAAAAACATTTCGTAATGAATATAAAAATAAATGAATAAATTGAGTGAAAAACTACTCATTTTGAACGTCATTTCGAAAGTGAAGTCTTAAAAAACAAATGAATTATTCAATAATTCAATAGTATTTTGAAACAAATTCTATGAAATATAAGAAATAATACCTTCAAATATATTCTTATGATTTCTAAGTAAGGTCTGTAATCCTCCGCATTGGTTCTTCAGCTGTCTTTTCATATCATCTGTCAATAGATCCGGTATTGAGCTGATTGTCATTTCAGTATTTCCTTTAATTAATTCATTTGCAATAAGAGTGACGATAGCATTGAGAATATCTTTGGGAACTCGAGTGCAGTTCCTCACGGCTTCCACTTTGTCTCTGGGCTTATAGTCGACCAAATTTCTCAACTTCTGTTCCACTAATTGTTTACTTCTATTCTTGACATCAATTTCCGTAAATGTGTCATAATTTTTATGATCACAGATAAGACAAATTCGTTTTGTGGAAGGAATACGAAGTTTGTCTGATTTGACCGCAAAACCAAATGTTTCGCAAACGGTTTGTAAATACTTTACATAACAGTTATATTGACTTAAATTAGAAGCAGTTCTTTGATATTTGGAACCATTGAAGTCAAATGGACAGCAGGGAAGGAGGAATACATTCTGATGGGTTCGACATTTAGTTGCTATGTATGGGATCCTAAGGAAAGGTTTCAATTAATTCAAAGAAATTAACTAAAAGTCAATAATAATATAAAATCCTTGAAATAGAAATCAATAATTATTTCAAAACTGTTATAATTAACGGAAAACTTCACATAAATTCATATTCAATGGAAAATATGATAAGAAAAACAATTAAAAGAGAAAAACAAATCTTGAAATTGAATTCTCGATAAACAGAAAATTGTTTTCTTGTTTATTTATTCGGAACTATTATTTTATTAAGAATAAATAAATTAAAACAAACCAAGGTGTTAATTCATCGGAATGGTTGCCAATCAGCCAATCGTAGTCTTCAAAAACAAGCGACTCATCCGATGGAGTGAACACTTTCTCAACCAAATTGACTGAAGGCTCGTATTTATCCCAAATATTTCGTTTTCTCAAATCAATTCCGAGCCCTTTATAGCCCTCGAGAGTCAATAAATAGACTAATAATCCATTTCCGCAACCAATGTCTACAAAACTCTGTTTACGAATCGTTCCATTCTTTTCATTTTGTTGTTCCCAAAGAACTATTAGATAAGAAGCGATTGCGATGTCTTCAAACACAAACTTAAGCGGATCTGTTGTCTCATATTTGTTCCACAATTCAACCAATTGTTGGCCGTAACGGGTCTTCAATCGGTTGTAAGTAAGACAATATTTGTCAACAGGAATCAATTGAAGAGAACCTTTTGATTGGTTGCCCTCCAATTCTTGACGCATCCATTGACACAATTTCGGTAAAACCTTTTGATTTAACCAAATATGGACTGAATTTTGAAACAAATATTTAATTTCGATTTCTTGTGATTCGTTGAGAAAGAATTGGTGACAACTTTCGGGGATTATCTGACTATTTGTTACTTTCGGAATAAAAACTATTCGTGTGTTCGGAATATCAATCAAAATAAAGTCAATCAGTCCTGAATTATCTCGAGTTTCATCCGTTGAGCACAACCTCTTAAGACTTTGCTTAAGAAGTAATTGTCTGACTATAAGAACAGAACCACTAATGGATTCCTCATTCAATTGAAAATCATTTAATTGTTGACAATCTTTAAGTCTTTCACTCAATTCAATTAACGAACAATTTTTCATTATATCACAGATTTTATTAAAAGAGTCAGTGATTTGCCAGCATTTGAGGAAAAGACAGCCCATAAGGCGCTTATTTATTAGATTCGGTCGTTCCGTATATACAAAAAGAGAACTCCAGAACGAAGACTTTGGAACAGACATTATTTAACTCAATAGTAAAGTAAACACAAAAAAACTAATCACTCATTAAATCAGATTATTATTGAATATATGTTAAAAATAATCACTAAATAGAGAGTCAACTAAAATATTAGTCAATGGTTTGAACTATTGTTTACCAAAATGTTTGTGAAAAAGAGCACAAAAATAGGAGTCTTTACTCTAATACACAAAAACATAAAACAGTTTTACGGCTGAGAATCAGACAGTCTTTCCTTTTCTGAAGAGCTCTCCTCTCTTTCTTTTCGAGCGGTATCTAAAGAGCTCTGTTTAATACGATAATCATTGAGAGCGGCTTTGATGGCGTCTTCGGCCAGCATTGAACAGTGCAACTTCACGGGCGGCAAAGACAGCTCTTTAGCGATAATCGTGTTCTTAATCTTAAGCGCTTCTTCGATGGTCTTTCCTTTAACCCACTCTGTAGCCAATGAACTGCTAGCAATGGCTGAACCGCATCCAAAGGTCTTGAATCGGGCGTCGATTATCTTTCCGTTCTCATCAACTTTGACCTGTAATTTCATAACATCACCACAAGCGGGAGCGCCTACCAGACCTGTGCCCACTCTTTCATCCTTTTTGTCGAATGAGCCCACATTCCGGGGATTTTCGTAGTGATCGATAACCTATTAATTGGACATAAATTTGATTAAATATAAACATTTGAGTAATAATTGCGATCGAAATACCTTTTCGTGATATAAACGGTTGGATGCGTTGGCCTTCAATTGATTGGATTGTCTCAAATCTTCGATCAGCCTTCGTGTCAGCGCACGAAACATTCTTCGAGATTATTTCCGAAATCCGAAAATCTATCGGTTTATTAGTTTAAATGTTTTGAACACAAATTGTTTTTAAATTTAATTTTGAAAACAAAACGTATGATTCAATTCACTCGAAATTTTACTCAAACTGTAGTTTTAAATGTTAGCAAAGGTTTGTTGTTACGCATCAAAACAAGGCATATATAATGTTCTGATATTGAAGGGAAGGAAATTTATTACAAACAGTTTGCAGAAATTCACTTATGATTTCTATTGTCAGCTATAAAAGGGTCCAAATATTTTCAGAAGTTTTTACGTTTTTGATCTAAAATCGCGCGATTTTGTGGAAATTATTGCGTCAATTATTAGTCAATAGCGACCTCTGTTAGCAAAATCATATTTAAGTTCAAAAACAACGCAACATTTTATAGTAAAGTTGAGATAAACTAAAAATATTTTAAAGACAACATTTCAATTGATAACTGAAAAAGGGATCAAATAAAGTGGTTTTTTTTTGTAAAACTGTTACACAGTTTGTTATTATTTTGGTTGTAATCTTTTTGGCACTAAAATTCATTAGTTTGTTTCAATTCAATGCTGGTTTAAATTTAAATATAATTAATTATTTACGAATATTTCGATAAGAAAGTGATGGATCACACTATACTTTTAGTACAGGCCTCTGATAAGGACAGCCGACAATATAATGATTACGAAACTCTTGCCGAGGCTCTCGAAGGTAAGGCCTGTTTTTTGAAAACAAACCCCTATTTTGTTTGACTTATGATTAGATTTTAATAATTTTTACTTAATTTAATTGAATTTAAATTAATTGTTTGCAAATTGTCTTTTATGTGACACTTCCAGCCGTTTGTAATATGTATGAACAGCATCTGAAGAAGACTTATCCGAAGAACAGTGAAGTCACCTACGATTTGGTGGAACTCTTTGAGTGGTTGGATCAGTTGACAGACTTGTCATTTCTGGTATTCCAGCGGTGCTCTCATACGTATGCGCCGTATGATAAGGAATGGGTCAAAGAAAAGTTGTATATGATGTTAAGACAGGAAAGGGAAAGAGAAAAAGAAAGGGAACTACAGGCGGCTAACAATGAGAACATCGCCCAAAATGTCTCTCAAATGTGTTAATTACCAAAAGATTTTCTCATATTTTCAGCGCATTATTTGTCTATTCATTCATTTTTTGGATATTTTGTTAAATTTCTTATAACGAAAATATTTTTGGTCTTTCAGTTCAGTTAAGAATATTTGCGACAAAATATTTACTTAAAACTATTGTAATTATAAACCATTTGTTCTCTTCAGCGGTTATTAACCAACAGTTTCTTTGAATACAATACACTTATTCTTCTTTTTTTTTAATCAATAACTTTATCTGTAATTCATTTAAGAACTGAATTAAGAATTAAAAACTTCTTAAGAATTATGTTATTCTCTTAAATACTAAAATAAAAATATTCTTTGAATAAAAACATTTGAATTAAAACTATATTACAAATTGATTTCAATATTATTCAGTTTTAAGCAATTTTTGTTTGAATTAAATTAAATTAAAATCAAAATTAATTCAAAAGTTTAGAATTGAATTAAATTGAATGCAAACCCAATTGTGTTCATAAATAACGTAATCAATTGATTGACTTATTTTGAGAGGAGTTGTCTCTGAAATCGAGAGGTGAATGCAATGAAACGATTGAAACACATTTAAACCAAGATATCTAACATTTATTTAATTCAATTCAATTTAAATCCAATCATCTTTTGTGTTAAATATTCGTTAATTGAATTGAATTTGTTGTTAGTTTTTGATTTGATTTGGTTTTGTTTATGAAATAGTTTTTATTTTTGTAAATAAATCGATTGATTTGACAAATAAGAGCAAAAACCAGACCATCAATAATGATATCGTCTGAAGGCTTGACCCAAGAGTCCACTCGAAGACTGGCAGCGAAAAAACAAACATTAGACGACGCTTACGCTATTCCGGCCAACTTCTTGGAGATCGATGTCGTCAATCCTATCACTCACGGCATCGCCAGAAATAGATATACCGACTATGAGGTCAGAATGAGAGTAAGTGACCACTCATTCATTCAATTGATTCACCGATTGTTTGTTTATCACTTCAACCAAATTAATAGCCATTTATCAAATGACTCGTCATATTTGATATCAATTAGACTTTGAATGAGAGGAATACCACAACAAATACCTTCTATTACTTAATCAGTTTCAGGAAAACAGATTTTGTCCTAATTTTTGATAAAAATTAGATTTCATTATATATTTAATGAATCGATTTGTTTATTATTTTCTTTATTTTGAGGAAAAGAGTTTTTTGAAAACAAAATGAGATAATAAGACCATAAATAGTGGATCCCTTTCTATAAGGAAATGTTGACTTAAAAAAATGTCGACTCATTTGATCTAAACATTGATTATCAATATTTGTCAAAAAACTAATTAATTATAAACGAGTCGAGTGTTTGTCATAAAATAAATTAATTGAATAAAATGTCAATAAATGATAAACACTTAACGCAAATATTGACTTAACATTAAAATCAATTTCTAATTAAATTCTCTTTTTTTTATGTTTGAATTGAAGAGCAATTTACCGGTTTTTAAACTGAAAGAGTCGAGTGTCCGACGAAGATATAGTGACTTTGAATGGTTAAGAAGTGAATTAGAGAGAGACTCGAAAATAGTTGTGCCGCCTCTTCCCGGGAAGGCCTGGAAGAGACAAATGCCATTTCGCAACGATGAGGGTATATTCGAAGAAGATTTTATTGAAGAAAGACGTAAAGGATTGGAACAATTCATCAACAAAGTGGCCGGTCATCCATTGGCGCAAAATGAGAGATGTCTCCACATGTTTCTGCAGGAACCAGTTATTGACAAAAGTTATGTTCCGGGAAAAATCAGAAACACATAAGAACTACAATAAATTTGACAAAATTTTTGATTCTGACCTTAAATATCAATTCTAAAGAGATTTCAGATTCATATTATTATTATAATTATTATATTATATATATATTGATATTTAATTATTATATAATTAATTCAATATATTATTAGTTAATTATTTCTCTGTTTCTATAGATTTTGAAAATTGATATAATTTTTTATTTAATTTTTTTCTCTAAAAATCATTTTCTTTTTCTAATGAAATTGTTTTAAATTTTATTAATTAATCGATTAAATCATAACTCACTTTTATTTTCTTCATTTTATCTTCTAAGATGTCTGTCCTCTTAACTGTTATTCTGTGATGTCTTTCCAATCAATTTTTATCATATAATCGATAATTAATTTCTTTTTTGCTGAAAAAGTTTTGATTAAATTAAAAAAAAGTTTAATTTTATTGTTAATACATTTTGTAATTATTTTAACTCTAATTTGTGTCCGATTTATATATTTTGTGAATAATTACACAATTATTTTGGTTTTCCCCTTAAATGCCTGTTTTTACGGGGAAATGGCACTGATTTTTGTGCAAATATGTCACAAAATTACTTTACAAATGATATGAAAATATTCAATGGTTTTGTTGAGGATATCATAAAATTCATAGAATTCAGAATCAAAACTAAAAAAATGATTTGAAAAATATTTACAAATGATTTGTTAAAGTTTCAAATGAAAAAAAAATTATAATATAATTATATATTCTCTCAAATTATTAGGCCTTTGGTTTGTTTTGAATCACAGGAACAAAGTTTTGGTACATATTCTGTATATATTCTGTTTGTCTTATATTTTCTTTTATACCGTTTTTCTTAAGGATTGCATTTCGTAAACAATTTAAAGAATTAATAGTTTTATTTGTGACTAAACTTGTGATACGTTTTGCGTTGGAATCCTATTTATAGTACTATAACGCGGAACGTTATCAATGGGAGTGTTGGACCTGAGTGGGTCCAGTGTACTCCTATAAAGCGCCTCATTAAAACCACTGGGGATATATGTGGGCCTTGCGGTCACGTCCTGATACCGCCAATTGTTAGGATTAGTATATATGGCAGTGTTGTCGTCTTCAGAAGACGCGTAAGATTGCGACCGATTACTGGACTGGGATTCTATGTCTTCAATTCTTAGGACTGGAGGTTGCTCGTGTCGCGATTTGGCCTCTTGCACACGACCCCAATGATTGAGTAAGTCTTTTGCGTCCCACGACTGGACAGGACTCAAAGCTTTGGCAGATAATTCTCTCAGATTCTGTTGGGAACCGGAATCGTAGGCACTATTGGTTTGGTGAATACCATTTACACTAATGTTCGGTATCTTTTCAACACTTTGTGTGAAACTTCCGTTATCTAAAAGAATTGATTGACTTTTTTCTAATTCTGGTGAGACTCTGGGCGGGTCGGGTGCTCTTCTTTGTGGCATTTGATCTGTCCTTTGATTGGGTTCATCACCCTTTCGGCGTCTTTTGCCGATAAAACAAATGGAAATTATGATTACCAGAAGTAAGACGACAGCGATTCCAATTCCTATTGACAACCATTCCCACCAGTGAAGTCCAGCCCAATTGCTGTGACCACCGCCGCCTCCATTCACTTAAGAAGCAGAAAATTTAAGCACATATTAGAAAAATTGCAAATAATTTTGTGAATAAAAAGCAAAATATAGCAAACATAGAAAAGTGATGGGAAGTTAAGAACATTAGGGGAAAGGCATAAAATATAGAACAAATGATTACATAAAAAGATAAGAAACAAAAAGCTAGTGATAAACAAATGGAGTGTCTTTAGTTATAGAGGGGATGCATACCTGGTTGTATGCTAACATCAGTTACAAAAGCGGTTGTGCTCTGAATTTTTACATTACTTTTAATAAAAGCCATGACTATATTGGAAACACCGCTCTTTTTCCTTCTGTAGTCAATAGCTCTGAGCGCAATGTAATAGACACCGCCTTCTTCTGATGTAATGGTGATCACAGTCTTCTCTTCTTCGCCATAATTCTGCTTAAGATTATCTGTTATGGGAAACACCGAACCGAATGAATCGAAAGTATTCTTGATTTTTCGTCTTAAGTCGGGGTCGTTTTCTTTTCCGTGAAAAGCTCTTAT
>JAQGCE010000655.1:0-11209 GCA_034699185.1 Eupelops torulosus
TCAAGCGTTTCACATGAATGTTGTTGGCTGTCAGTCATCTTTATTGCGATCAATGGTTGCTATAGTAATGGAAGTGCACAGAATAGTGCACAGAATAGTGTTGGAGGCGATGAATCGCTGCCTAACTTTTTCTCCAATACCAGAATATAAAAGAAATACCAGTAATACCAGGAGTTGAACAGCAGAAGAATCAGCGAAGGATTCATATGAAGCGCCATTAAATTATTATTCAACGCTTTGGAAAACCGGTCGACCCGACCCGCATGCCAGCCATTCGCACAGAATGAAGGGACAGCCAATACTGTAGGCAACTGAGCGCACATTGTCTCTACCGGAAGATATTCATCACAACGACTGGCAATCGATTGCTTCAAATCGTTTGGTCGTATGAAAGGGTAAGTCAAACATTCAAACGATTCTTGTGTTTACTTTAGATGTTTGACAAAAATAAAGTTTCAAATTCACTGCAAAATTTAAATTACACTCAAAACAAACTCAACACAAACTCAACACAAACTCAACATAAACTCAACATAAACTCAACATTAATTCTAACCAAAAACAATCTCATTTTGTTTGTTTTAAATTATTTTATATCGAAATAAATCTAATTTTTATTAACATTTGTTCTGATTTTTATTATTATGTGAATTGTGTGAGACATGCAAATCAAGTATTAAGTATTTAATATTACAATACTTACAATACTTGACTAATAATTTATATTTATTAACAATTATTCCGTTTGTAATTAAAGTAATGAAAACGTCTTCATATATAATATGAGTGAACTTCTAATTCATTAATCTGTTCAAAGATATGATAGTCTCTACTAATGATCGCATTTAAATATTAATGATATAAAACATGCAAACTTTACGACACAAAACTGTGTTCAACTTATTTAACGTTAGAAAATACCAGGAATACAACCATATAAGAGACCTGAGAATAGAAAGAGTGAGAGAAAGAGAGAGAACGTCGAAGACATTTATTTTGAATGCAAACAACACCAGAGTATTAGAGTTTGTGTTCGCTTACAGATTGTTATTCTCTTAAGAAAAATCAATATTTGAATGATAAGTAACAAGTTTTTATGTAAATTTACTTCAAATCATGAGATTATTTCGCATTTCTTTCGATTAAATAAATTTTTTGTCTGCATTAGTCTTACAATTTGTATTGAATTTATAGTGCATTTGTTTGTTGAACGCAAACCAACCAAATCTCTGACTCTAATCCCAATCAGTTTCTTCTGACATACGCTGTAATGAATTTTAGTTCAAAAAAGATTTTCTCTTTATTTTTATTTCAAATGCAAAGCTTTCTATACTTATGTCTACAAAAAAATCAATTGTTTTTGAGTTTCGTCGCAAAATTAAATTTTTTAATTAATCAAATCGTCTATAAAAACATCGCTTTTAGCGAAACTAAGCTTGATAAGTTTAATAAAAATAAAACTCAAATTGCTTTAAAAAGTGTTAAAATAAATTGATTTTTCTCAAATAAAATTAATTTGAATAATGGAAAAAAGTTGGAATCCCTTTTTTAGGGTTTGAAGCTTTCATTAAATAACAGACATTTTCCTGTCTTCAGACCAGAAGTCGAGTTTCGAAATACTGTTAAGACTTACTCGCAATACAATAGACTATACATTGACTGCAAATAACAGTTCAATAAAATTGATTAATTCTCTCATTCGATACCACAAACACTATTAAATGATTTATTGTATTTTGTTGTTCACATCAATAGACAAACTATGCATTCGTTATCTTAAAAACGTTGGATTCACTTAAAACCAGAGTTTTTTTGGTTAACTTTTTGTATACAAAGTATAGAACTAATAGAAAACAGAGAATGAATTTGTTGTGAAACTAAACGCCTACTAAAGCCTAGAAAAAATTGTGTGACAAAAGTGTTAATCAAAGCCCCCACCAATCCTTTGCAGGTCTTAGACTCAGTTTTGTCTGTGTTTTCTCTGTTATACAAACTCTCTGTTTTTCATCGATTTTTATTCGACATTTGTTGGCAAAGTGTCTGATATCGCAATAAATATGATTTCGTTTTATATCTTTTCAAAAGGAATTCCATTTTTAGGCAAACAATAAACAGTATTTTTAAGCCTTAAATCAGAAAATAGCGATACATTAGGTTTTATTGAACTTTAAACTAAATTGAAGACAGAGTCTGACAGACTCTAAATTATTTCAAATGTCAAACATTTAATTTATTGTTTCCTTTTTCCAAAAACCCAAAAAATTGAAAAGATGGTAATCAAGGCTGTTTAATTAATTGGGGCTTTAACCAAGATTATTTTGAATCTCTTGTTGTTGTTCTAAGCGAGGTTCGGATTATTTCAAAAATGACTACTAGTTTAAGGGGAGAATTGATCCCCAGAACAGATATAGAGTATGAAATCGAAAGTCATTTATTTTGAATTCACGTATGATTAGACCATTCATATCATAGCTCAGCACTAAAAGTATGATTACTATTGAAGAGTGTGTTCCATGAGATTCGACTATTAGAGTCGGGCCTTAAATGTTTGATCGCTTAGTTATTTATTGCCGTCTTTTTCTCGCTGTGATTCGAGAATGTATTCAACAAAATTAAGGCTCAAATTATGTGAATTACATAATTTGTAGCAAAAAATTCGATCCAATAACTAATGAGAACATCAAATGCTTAAAGAATTTCAAAGAATTTTCAACGAAATCTAAATCATTAATGAATTCAAATATGAATTTCATTATAATTTGAATATAAGAATACTTGAAACGAATTATAATTATATGAAGAGTCGACACAAATTCTATTACATTTGTTAAGGAATTTTTTGAACGAGAATTCATTTTTTTCGTGTGATTTGCTTTTTCCTACTTTTCTTTCTTCTTCACGACATATGTATGTATTGGAAGTCTTTTGAAACTTTTCTTTTATCTGATTTCTCTTTTATAACTTCGATATTGTTTCGCGTGATTTCCCCGAAGACTGGATTTGATATAACATTAATATAATATAAAGTAAAGTATGACTCGATTTTCACTGCAATTGTAGTTAATATTTTGTGTAAACAGTTTTAAAATTAATCGATTCTACAGTTATATTGACTTCACTTTTAATTTATTAATTTATAATTTGATTAAATTCTTAATTTCTAATCCAAATATCGTTTTATTGCAAAATTGTCTGACAAATCTATAGCACAGACTAAATATAAGGCTTCAAATCTACTATTAATATTTGATATAAAAAAAATAAATTAGTGACAATTAATTATTTATTAATATGCCTTATGCTATGGCCAGGGAGGTATGCAAGAGGAGGGGAAAGGGAGAAACAGCTTCTGGTATTTTATTTCATTCGTCTCAAATGGAGTCTCTTTATTAATATGTTTATTATTTATAATTTTGTATACTTTATATTAAATTGATTTTCATTGCAATTATGAGCCGTGAAATGAGCTGAGAATCTAATATTTTTTCTCTCAGATTATTTTTAGAGTGTGATGATAATTATCAATCACATTTTATACAAAATTTTTGTAAATATAATTTATTTTATTAAAGTCACAATCAGTTATAGATTTCGTTTTTGTTTTATTTAATTGTTTGACTCAGTTAGCAATAAAATCAATAAAATGAACCACCATAAATTATGCTTAAAGAAAGAAACAAGTTATAAGTTAGAAAAGCGTACAATTTATTTGACATTTTCTGATTAGAAAATACTCTTTGAAACCCTTTTAGAGTGAACTGAAAAAATTGAATAAATGTAAAAACATATAATATATAAATAAATTGTATTAATGAGTTATGTCTTTTCTTTGGGTTATATTATTTTCAGAATATTTTAGACATGTATTGGAAAAAACTTTTGAATTTTGTCTCCGTTCAACTGAATTTATTATTCCCTGGTGTTCTACATTTCTAAGATGAATACAATTTTATTTGAAATTCTCAAAAGAGAAAACTTGTATTTCCCTTCAAAATGAAGTCTATATACACATCAAAGCCTGACATACAATTTGAAAGCTTTTCATAATTTCCACTCTTTTTTGAACATTTCTAACCCAAAAGTAAAAAAATCTCATTCA
Organism: Eupelops torulosus; assembly: GCA_034699185.1. NCBI lineage: Eukaryota > Metazoa > Arthropoda > Arachnida > Sarcoptiformes > Phenopelopidae > Eupelops > Eupelops torulosus. The sequence goes on from JAQGCE010000655.1 coordinate 4,100, forward strand.
AAGCAAGTGATAAATATTCGCTACTATTGGAGAATACTCTCAAATTTCTAATTATTTTCATCTAAATGTATGTTTATTTTATTTTTCTTTATATTAAAATTTCAATTATAAATACTGTATAAACATTGAGAGACAAGTGGTATACAGACTCCGTATAACTGGTATTATATTTGCATAATATCTCTCAATTGCCTTCATTTTAATATTAAGCCTTGAATTCAATTAAAATTTATTTTTCTTTTAATCACATTAAAAATGAATCGAAAAATGTTTTATTTATTTAACTTTAATTTGATTTTATGTTGAGTACAATCATGTATTCCAAGAGTTGGAGCAAAAAAAAATATATAACACAAAACGTTATTTGACTTATTCCTCGATATTGGAAAAGACATTTCAGATAATGGATTAGTTTTGCCAAAAACAAGGAATAATTTTGCAAATTTTATCCGTCAATTTGTAAAGAAATGTTTGCTAGTTTACCAGTGAAATGAAAGAATAGCAATCGATTTTATATTCATAGGTTCCACAAACCATTTGTCTTCAATGGTATTCTTGTTTTGCATAGTTTTCAATATTGATTTCATTAGTTTGAGTCGATTCAGGAGACTATTTGGTCGATATGTGATACAAATCTTACTTTACTTACTTTGCATTCAATTTATTATACTTGGAATCCAAAACAAAATGAATTCTTTTCTTATAAAAACATAAGACGAGTCTTTCATTGAAGAAAACCTTATGTCTGTTTGGTATTCACATGATTTAGTCCAACAAAAGCCTCAATACTTCACTTTTGTCTTCAGTACTCATTTGTCAAATAAGTTTGAAACTGAATACCAAATGAAATACATTTGTTATTATGTAATTCACATATAAAATATAATATCAAACAAATATATATAAATATAGGTATATATTGAACCCTAATATACATATATTTATGACTTAATCTTAATCTCAAAAACATTTTTGAAATATAAAATTTGTCAAAAATAGCATTTTCTTCGATTTTTCCCAAATTATGAAAAATATCCATATTTTTTGACTAAAATATGGTTTGAATTTATTGATTCAAAATAATGTTCCGAATATTCATTCAAAGGTAAGGCTTATATTTTGAATAACAGATTAAGAGTAAGAGCTGTAGGAAAGCTATTTCACATCATTTTCTCTTTAAATCCATGTAATGATTGAATATTCAAAATAGTGAACACAATATAATACAAAATAAATCGACTCAAAATAGAGATGGCCAAGGAGGCGGTCCATTAGTTCTGGGTTCTGCCAGAGTCATTTTTGTGGCTTTATATAGTTGTATTTCCCGCAATCTCAACATATTGTCTAGTTCATTTTCATAGATAATATGTAATTTATTAATAATAGGGCAGTAAACATGGGTTAAACAAGTTTAAAATTGACTAGATTTTTTCTAGCTTATATCCCTTGGTCATTTTGTTAAATCATGAAATTTTTAATATTCAAATAAAAAAAAATTTTGTTTATAATAATGATTAGGGGTTTTTAGAAACTCTTGAAAAGAATGAAATGAGCTCTAAATGTAATAAATTAAATTGAATTATATTGTGTTCATTCTGTGCTGGCATACAATCAAATAGAATTAAATGCAATATTGAATTGAAGAAAGCCTTTGATCCAGTGTTAGAACTGTGGCTTAAACTCGAAAATCGTATCGATTTCTCGCCTATGAGTTAAAGTGAAGACAAGCGCACAAACGGGTCCTCTTCGTGAGAATCCCCCGCAGAATAATTTATTGGGAATACTTAAATTGTAAGCACACGCTGTATCGGCACTTATATTGCGTTTACATAATGTGCAACTCATATGACCTGCTATTTAGTCCACAATTATTATCCCTTCCCAACAGTTTTTCAAACTCTTAGATAAAACGGAACCTAATTTTGAGCCGTTTTTATGATAAATATTTACGAAAATTAATATTGCAGTTAATTCAGCTATGATTCAGTTAATTAGGAAAATTAATATCCAGGCAAACACTTATATTCGGCACTAAAACTAATTTATTTATTTTTTGAAGAGATTAATAGAAAAATTTTCAAATAGAAGTCCTTCGAGAAAATAATTTACATTTTTTCGCTCAACAAATATGTTTCTCTTTAGAATTGATTAATTGTTGTATTTGAATCAAATTAATTATTTTCCTCCAAGAATCAAATGCTAGACTAACGTAAAAGTTAATTATTGAAACTAATTTTCCTCGACTTTACTCGAGTCTATTGTAATTCGAGTTTTTTCAGGTGAAGTTAAATCGACTAAAAGCTTAACATTAATTATATAAAAGAAAATATTTAATGCAATCATTGATTTTTGCGTTCATTTATTCGCAATGAAATTGAATTGAAAGCAAAGAAACATTAATTTGGATGAAAAGTAAAGTTTAAGTTGAAATGAAAACAAGAAAACACGTAATTTCAATCTAGCAATTGTCACATTTCATTTAAGTTTGTCAATTCTTAGCATTTCTTAAGACATTTTCTTTATTTTATAACTGGCGGCCCATTTTCAGAATTCAGTGGAGGCCTCAAAATAAGTACATTTCGCGGATAAAATTTAAATTCATATCAAAGAAAATATTCGATGAATATATTTCTATTCAATTTATAAGTCTATGAATTTATATTTATATTATTCAAAGCGTTTGTTCTGTAATTCTGTAAAATATTGAAATAATATTAAATATTGGATTCATTTTCACACAAATGTAGTCAAAGAAATCTTCATTTTATGTACTCCTTATGTACTTCTATTGACTCTTTATATTCGATTTTTACATTAAGTTCTCTCAGAGAACAGAATAGGGTCTGTCGTGATATAAACGAATACATATTCACATATTCACAGCAATCAATCAATAAAGACCTGGAAAAAAATGCAGATTAGAAAACACAAGTTTGTCTTAAATTGAAAATCAATAAAAAATATTGCAATCATTCATTGATTTGGTTATATGTTGTGTCGTCGACCAGTAATATACATATCGGGAATCGTCTGTAAACTGTTTTATGTGTTATTAAATATTTATGTGATATGAAAATGAAATCTGACTTTTCATATGTGTTGATAACTTAAATATTAAGCTTAGGAGAGGAAAGCATATTTCTGTTTGATATCTGTGATGACTATCAAAATAATAAATACGAAATTGTTTACTCAGAAGAACCCCAACTATACCTTCACTTTGCCAACCAGTGTTGATAATAGGCTTAAACCCACTCCTCTGACTAACTTATAATTTAGTTATGCAGTGCAGCGACGATTATATGAATATGAAAACGATCAAGAACCAAATATTGCTCTCATAATAGGACATGGTTTGCACTGGAAATCACTTTTGATCTCAATGAAAACACAACTATACATCACTGAAGGCCTGATTAGTCGCTCCATTTTATGTTTAATATATTATTAACTGTAGTTTATATCGGAATTAATCCCATTCGTAGGACTTGACTAAAATAAAGAGTATATTGTCCGCCTCTAATGGTATGTTATCGACATTACTTTCACGGCTTTCACTAAAATTAGACTTTTCCTAACAAATGACTTCAATGTTTTGACTTTAATTTTGCAAAAATATTCTAAATTCATAACAATTTAATTCAATTTTATATTAGATATTAACTTATTTTTCATAAATTATGATTAGATTCTGTGGAGAATTTCAAATAAGAAAACTACTTAAATGTCGAGGACATTCATTCAATAATAAAAATAATACAATCACTTAATGAAAATTGTTCCGTAAATAAAGAAAATTAATAACAATTGAATTTCTTTCCAACAAAATTGATTGAAAAAAAGAAATGTTATGTAAATAAATGGATCAATAGTTTGTGTCATTTTGAATGATTGCAAAAATATTATTCAAATGAATTATTTTGAAATCTTTTTTTTTATAAACAGATTAATAAAACAAAGTCTTTGACGAAATCCAATTGAATTTGTATTGATTGCAAAGTAATAATATTTGTCGAGCACTCGGCAGCGATCAGGCGTTTCGATGTGAGACTACTTAAACATTAGTGCCAATGGCTTTAGCGATGCCTAACAGTTAGGCAGTTACTGTCCTCTCATTCTATTATCATTTTGTTTCTACTCTACAGCTTTATATATCCATAGGTCTATCCCAGTTATGTGATGAGTATGGGGTCCATAGTATGCACTTTAATATCTGCCTCATTCTAGAAAAGGTATTTTCGTTCATTATTTTCAGTGACTGTGCACTCCATAGCCGTTAGTCGTTGTCTTCACAAATGTTAGTCGTTTTTAGTCTACTATTTTCTACTTTAGTACTAACATTGAGTTCGTTCATCATTTCCAGAGCTGAGTTGAGATAGGTTTTCATCTCTTAAGTAATCTCGAGATACTTTATCTCATATTTTTATTCCCAGAACTCCTGAGAATAGTTTTGGTCGTAAGCTCTTAAAAAAGTTTTCTTCAAAAGTGGAGGCCTTTCTCTAACAGTAAAAGTATTTTTTCATACTTTTCATCATATTATGAATGAAGATATTGAAGCATAACATCGGCTCAACGATTGACTAAAAACTGAATTTGATAGGAGTGTTAGCCCTAACAGCACTCACATCACATTACTATTCATTTCTGATCAATAATTCTGAAGTGAGAATAACTCTAAGATTTTAAATAACTATCACTTAAGTGCTCTTATTATCAAAAATTATTCAAAAAACAAAACTAGAATTATATGATATACTCGTAATTAATACTAATGATAAATATTAAATCTCAAGGAATTGGTTGAATTAATAATCTAGAGTCTTTCCGATTAATTCGTAATCCTTTTTCTCTTAACTCATTCAATATGTGTAATGAAATTTCTTATTATTTTCATTTAATTCATTTCACACAATCCTCTGTAATACTGACAATAAATAAAATCAGTGAAGTGTAAGGCTTTCGTCTCAGTTCTCGATTTGGCCCATATTTTGACAGTTTTTTGTATCTAAAGCTTTAAAATGGTTTTTCTTAAAAGTTTGAGCTTTGATTTTGATAGTCATCTAAATTAAGGAAATTTACATTTCTTTTAAGAATTAAAATATTCTTTTCTTTGGCTTTAATTGAAATTTCTTTCAGCGCTTTAATATTGTTTAACCCAAACATATCACATAAAAGGCCATTAGTGTAAGGCCATCCCCACTGTGCACATCCAGTGCAGAAAATAATCCCAAGATATAAGTCTTATGGAAATAATAAATGAACCGAAACTATTGCCAAAACTGTTTCATGAGATTAGAATCGTTGCTCGAAATGAGGACAGAATCGAATCGAATACCAAAACATTTTTGATTTATATTTGAGTCCAAAAAATATTTCAAATCATTTCTTTTCGATAAAACATTGAAAGCAATGATGTTTTTGAAATCATTGTCTCATAAATCAAAATCCCAATCGAATTGTGTCCGGAAAAAAAATTAAAAATGTTGAGACCATTCCCACGGGTTTGGGCTCAGTTGACGGTCTCTATTGACTGTAAGCTAACGAAGCGATCAAATTCATTACATAAATATTGTCTACTCTTTTTAGGATTACTTTTGCTCGGATTCAGTTCACAACAGAGCACAAGTGGTCTAACTTTAAATGTTTTGCTTCTGGTTTGGATCACATACTTTAATGGAATAATATTTATTAGACTTTCATATATTATATTCAAAATTGTTTTATATCACAATTTATTTTTATAGTCACGTCATTCCAGGATTTTTATTTAGAAAACATAAAATAAATGGTTATTAGGGAATAAACACCACTTAAAAGCTTATTTATTTTCCAAATTATTGAATTCTAGTCTATTATTTGCTAAATATTTATACCGAATCATTCGGTTCCGTCCGATTGATTACTATTACTATCACTTTGAACTTGAAATTTATTAAACTATAACACAATATATGGACACAAAATCAAATCTCACTTATAAGTAGAGCCAAATTAGTGGAAGAACCACTTCATTAAAAGTGAGTTTAGTTTCATTTTAATGTAATTTTTCTCAAAATAAAGATTTACTCTAAAGTGAGGCATAATTTTGGCCCAAATTAATGCTTAATTTAACACTGAATTCAATGGGAAAAGTTAACCCATTTTTATAAGTGCTTCGCTAATTCATTGATTTTGCTTTACTCAAATTAGTTCAATAACCATGTAAAATCTATATCTTCTCAATAACTAAAATAAAAATTTTGAATAAAAAGAAAGATTCATCAAAATAAACTTGATGTTTTTTTAAAATAAATAAAAATCAATTAAATGTGAAATTTTTAGTTTTTAAGCCGTTATCAGTCTATAAAACGTTATCCTGTGTAATGCTAGGCTGTGCTGTCTAACTCTACATGAGCTGATCAAATTTTAAAAGAATTCAATCAATAATAAAGCCTTTGGAGCAAATGATGTGGACTTATACTACCATATTACCCTAGAAATAACAGCATGCCGATAAAAAACGATTTGGAATATTTTCTTATTAAACCAGATAGGGGAGCTTAGCTTTCAAGGGAGGGTATTTTGGAAAAATCATTCTCTCTTTCAAAAAAACGCAGCATTCCCAGTCTGTAATAGTACTTTTAAATTTTTCAGTGAAAATTCGGGTATATTTTCAAATTTTATTTTTACTCAAAGATGAGGTGATTTTAGCTAAACCTGCTACTAATCCTGCTTTATTATCCTTGAATTAAATCTAAGGCTTAAGGGTAGAATTCTCAATTTTGATTTATACCTGCATGCCTGTATTTTAAGGTAAAACGGTAATATTTGAGAAGTGCCCCCAAAACACTATATTTGTTGTAAATTTATAGCCACCAGTCTATTGAAGAAACTATGTGTTTGAATGCATTTTTTTCTACTCAACTCAACTCAAAGTATTCATCGATTTTAGAGCACAAATGTATAAAATAGAACATTACATATGAAATGCATTATAAATGGGATGAAATGTTCAAAACATTGCCTATAAAATCACAAATACCATCACAAAATCAAATTTATAATTCATCTTCTATTGATTAAAACTCTCTCTCTCTCTCTCTCTCTCTCCCTCCCTCCCTCCCTCCCTCC
>JAQGCE010000656.1:0-11208 GCA_034699185.1 Eupelops torulosus
GCAAGCCTTTTATTATTATCAGCTGTTTTAGCAAATTTTGCAAACAACTCTACTTAGTCTCACGTTGGACTAGAATAATAATATCTTCAAAACAAAGTTGTATTTAAAAAATGGCTGTTTTTAGTACTTTAAGAACTTTACAGACCTTTCAATTAATTTCTCGGATCACTAAAAGTAAGTATGAGTTCTTCAAACGGTATATTTGGGTTAATCTTAGGATATGTCTTACAAATAGATGTGGGCCAAAGAGGTCGTGCCTTTCATGAGGGAGAGTTCCCGATGCGACCCTCAACATTTCATTGGCGTAAATTCAAGGACTTTCTTCATTTCTATACACTTCTTGGGGCCATCCCTTTAGCATTGGTGACTACTTATGTCAATATAGTTGTGGGACCGGCAGAGTTGGCCGAAACACCCGAAGGATATGAACCCAAACATTGGGAATACTATAGGGTTTGCATTCCTTTCCGTTGTTATCATTTAATCTATTTATTGAATTAAATGGCAAATAGGGTCCCGTCACCCGCTTTATGGCCAGATATTTGATTCGAGACAAACGTATTGATTACGAAGGAATGGTATCCTTTATGAATGAAGAGTCAGAAAAGATTATTATGAAGAGTGTCGAGAGAATGGTCAGAGACTTTATGAAATACAAGAATGACTACCAGTCCTGGTATTACCGACCGGTCGAAGGACATCACTTCAGGTTCGAACGCGAAGAATGGAAATGGTTTAGAGATGTAGCCATTGGACAAAAGGATTACGTGGCCGACGAAAATATGTTCTCCGATGGAGGAAATCCTAAATAGACTTAAAATCCGTTTAGAGATTGATTTGAAATTAGAATTTTTGTAAATAAATTAATTAATTATAGAATTATTGAAATTTGATTCAAATTTTAGGGCAAAACAGCTTATTATTAGTCATTTTACAAAAGGGTTATAAATCACGAAAATTTAGTACATTTTACAGTTTTGTGAATCAACTCTTCAATTAAATACAGTTTTATTAATAAATATTAGTTTTGTTTAAGTCTTTCGTTGTCATCAAAAGATTCAATATTTTGTGGAATTATTGCATAAAATAACTCTAAAATTGATATTAATTTTGAGAAAACACTGGAAACAGAGGTTTGAAAATATAATAGAATTCAAAGTGTATTTCAATTATAGTTTAAAATTTGAGAGAAATGTGCATTAATTCGATACAAATATCATTAATTTTTGACTTATTTATAACAGATTTAGTGTTTTAGTTAAAAACAATCATTGAATTACGTGATTATAATTAAATATTATTCACTCAAACATTACTTAAAAATAGGGTTTCATTTGAAATATAATTTCAGAGATTTTAAAATTGAGAAATAGTTTAATTGCTTTAAAATTTAAGTCAAATATAGTCGAAAAAAGTTAATAAAATACTGACCGAAACAAAGAGAAACTAATTGTATATTAGAGTAGATATCAATAAAAAATTGTTTCAAAAATGATTTCAAACAAACAATAATTTGAAAAATGAATAAATTATTGAAAAAATCACATTAAATACGGAACTGGTTTTGGAATGAAAGCGATGAGAGAAGAGACAAATCAATACAATTAAATGACAAACAAATCGACACAATGTTTGAAACGATGTCTTGAGTCTAATGATAACCAAAATATGTCTTCAAATGTAAAATAGTTTGACTTTCGAAGTGCTGACTAAGAGGTCGTCGTCAAAGAATTTTGTTTCTATTATTACATTACCACTGATTCAAAACAATTAAACAAATTGTTATTTAAAGCAAACAATTTAATAAAGAGACCATTCATTCGGACCATCGATTTGCAGATAATTTATATTTAAATGAATTGAGATTTCAATCATTTGATACTTTTCTGTGGATCTCTGCAAAGAGAATCCCGAATGAAGAGTCAGTTTAGTTTAAATTACGTGAGGACATTTGCGGGCATCATCTGAGACTCCGGCGCCGCTTCTATCAGCGACTGCCAGGTGTTTGTCGAATTCGGGATCACATAACCGAATTCAAAGAACCACTCTTTGGACAAAAACCATTGGATTATTGATTATTTAAGGGATGAATACCTTCGAGACATTTGCCTTTGAAGAGAACCCTCTGTTCTAATCGGAACTTTTCCATCGGTTCCACTGAAGAGAAGTTGATTTCTCGGGAAACTGCTCTGCATTTGAGTATACTTTTTGGCACTCGTGCTGTCCATACAATCAATTAATTTAATATTAAATCCAAATATAAATGGATTCATACCTTCATGTTCTTTGTCTGGTTTGGAACTATTGATAAACAAAACAATTAAATCAATCGACAAATTAAATGACTTACAGATCAGTGCTTTCCTCCCAAATAATTTTTCCGTTGTCGGCATCCCTTAAATTCATCCAATTTCTGAAGAAAATGCAATAAATGTGATTAAAATCAATTTGATGTATAAAAATTGAGTGAATTAATGGTTTGTTTACTAACACTCTGAAACCACTCAGAATATCTTCAGCTTTCGATGGCATTTGATCTTCAATTCACTCAATGGACACAATTTGACACAAAATTGTATTAAAAATAATTGGTTTCAAATAAATAATATCATTGAAATGTGAAGAAACAATTTGATGACAAATGAAGAGTTGATTTAATACTAACTGAGAGTCTGATGAGATGTGAAGTAAACTAAAATGTCTTTATATTCAGTGTTTGTATTAACGTTTGATGTATTGCTCGAAAGCCTCCGCTCTTTAGAGTTGTTTATCAGATAAGTACATAAAAGCGCTTTCACTGCAATCGATGCCTGTTATGCAAGAAATACGTCTTCAGTTCTTCATCCGATGTGCGCTGTCTTACGGCACAGACAGCGGTCAGATAATCACAATTAATGACTTTAGATATTAAAACTAATCTCAATATTGAGTACATAATATTTCAATTAAATTAATGGTAAAAATGGAAATTATTGGCTTTTAATGTCAAAAATACTTATTTAATATTCAGTAAAATATTAATAAGAAATTCATTAATTCATGAAATAGTGTGGAATCCAAGCAATGATTCAAATAATTTTATTTTTCATTTATTTGCTATATTTTTACGTCAATTATTGATTACATAATAGATCTTTGATGTATGGAAAGCCTTATTTGGTAAACACTCTCCAGTTTTTATTACACAATTTATTTTCAAACATTCTTTCGCTAAAAATGCATTGTTTTTAAAAATTAATTTAAGAATTATATTCCGTTCCAATGGTTTTTCCTATTTTATGATGAAAACAGAATAAATACTTCAATTGAATTCAAGAAAATTCATTTATTTTAAACATTTTATAGGAATAAATATAAACTGAATTTTAGTTTTGATGACAAACTAAATATTTTATATTATTTTCAATTATTTTTACTAAAAATGATTTTAAAGTTTGGAGAAAAATATGATTCAATTTCTAAACTAATTTGAAGACTAATTAATTAATTGGTTAATAATTTACATTAAATTATTTCTTTTTCTTCAAATTTAGAATTTTCCTGAATCTCTCTCATAATGAACGGTATTTTCTCGACCTCTGCCAACGCCTCCCAACCCTCCAAATTGATCTGAGATTCAGAAAGTTTCAAAAGTTATTAATAATAATAATAATAATAATAATAATAATATTGAATACTATAAAAGAAAACAAATCTTACAGGAATTGCATTTATTCCGGATTTCCTAAGCGTTCTGAGTCTGAACTCTGTTTCGCCCCTTTGGATGACAGGTTCGCGACAATAATCTCTTCGACTCAAAGGAATTATTCCGATTCTAAAACAAATATACTTTAAATGAAGTTTTGTTCAAAAAAATTGTATTTAATTAAAATGACATACATTTTGGAATCTGAGGGCACTTTCAGTTGTGATATATGATTAGTTTTATTTTCCTCTGTATTGATTGGTACTGGATATCCACCTTTCCTCATGACTATTACATGATCAACGAAATGTCCGAAATTGGTTAACATATTATTAGCGATGAACTGATTTCCTCCTAAACCTTGACTTATTGCGAATTCTAAAGTATTTGATTTGGGGTTTTCCTCCCATTCTTTCAAATAAAACGTATTATATTCTTCGACCAAAGGCTTCAAAGCTTGCTTTAAATCTTCCGAATCCGTTATATCTGATTCGAGACATAATCCCTGATAAATATAAACAATATTCTCAAGAAATTCAATTCTTAGGCCAATAAGAGTGGAAGAGGTCAGAGCGCTCTCCAAATAATCGGTTATCCAATCTCTGATCTCTACTTTTGGATAATAGTTGAGAACTGAGAAGTGTTTCAATATTTTGAATAACAAATGTCTTGTTTTTTGTATTTTACTTAATTTTATGTGATTTGAATCTAAAATATTTTTATAGACGACTTCACTGTTTGCCTCATTTGGTCTATAATTTGATGGCAGAGCGAAGGCCTGCAATATATTCGTGAATGAATTCTTCGGATTATCGATGAGGTCCGGCTCTCGAAGAGCTATTTTGTCTGAAATCAGATCTAATAGTCCGTAGTGGACGTGTGAATGTCTGGTCAGCGCAAAAAGGGTGCCACTTATTTTAGAAATAGCGAATTTATTGGGGTTCTGTGTTATAAGGTTTGCCACCATTTCAAACAACCCCTTGTGATAAAAATTACGGCGGGTTTTACTGCTTAAAAGAAGAGATATTACGAAATTGTAAGCAGAAGAGGGAAGACTCGCTCCGCTGAGAGTGACTCTATCCAAACAGTGATTGACAACTCGGTTAACGAGACCTGTGTTTATTTGACTGTTTATGTTCGGGAAAGTTATCAAAGCGGCGATCACTGAATAGCACTGATTAATAGTCAAATCGTGTATTCTTAAAGAGATGGCAGCAATCAGTTTATTTATCAACTCATCCTTTAAATTATGTTTGGCCGCCATTCGCAGACATTTAATCGTTAGCTCCATGTCATCAAAATCTAGTTCTTTGCCTTCAATCTTAAGCTGTAAAACCAAAGGAATGGCTAATTTCAACGCTTCTATTAAAGGAACGATAGATTGCCTTCCTTTAGGTTTTTGGTTATCCAAAGTTTGGATTTCGACTAAAATCAGAGAAAAACTTAATTAAAACAAATGAAACAAAAACAAGAATTCCTTACAATTAAGTTCTTCGGATTCATCCCTTCTTTCAGACATTTGTTTTGACAAAAGAAAGTCTAAGAAAATGATTTCATTGATTGAGAAGTCGTTGATCTTTTGTCGCGCCATTTGAAGCAAACTTTGGATAATTGTTGTATTCGGCGATACGTTTAGAAATACAAGAGTTTTAAGTGTCGTTAAAAATTCGGAGATTTGGAAAAATCGCATCCGTTTTACCGTTTGATTACATAATTGTATGAATTGTTGTGAAGACAATAGTTTAAGACATTCTTCGTTATAATTAACTGAATTCCTAAGAATATCATTAATTGATTCGAAGACATCTGAAAGATGTCTGTTATTCATGACATTGACGTGAAGTGTAATTAAATCATTCAAGTGGTCAATGGATTCACTTCTGATGATGGACTCACTCAAGACATCGTGTTCTCCAGAAACTGAGTTTTTTCTCATTGAATGCAATCTTTTTTCTCTTAAAATATCTTAAAATTAAATTTGAATTAATTGTGGTTTAGTTGTCGGATAAGAAATACCTGTATTTTTGGTTATATTCGCGGCTTTTGAGACATCGAAGGAATCCGATTGAGTGGTAAAAGGACTGATTGGAAAATGGCTTACATTTGACTGATATTTGGTTTGCATTAGAAGTGATTGAATGCCATTTGAATAAATTCGGATTAAGCGGTGACTTCTGAAGCGATACATTGTTTTAATTGCAGTTAAAAGCAATTAAATAAATGATAAAAATAAACAAAGTTTACATCAGTTTTGCGATAAACATGTGTTTTATTTATTTAATTTCACATAAATTACGTAATGATAATAAGTTCTTGTTCAAATATAAGAATATTTGATCAAGAATATTGGTCCAGATGTAATTGAGCTCATAACCATGAGAGAAAATTAAAAATTAAACTTGATAATGTCCCCAAATTAATTGTGTTTACAAATATTTTTTACTTTTCTCATGAAATTTAAATTGGATTCAATTTGTTTTAATCGCTTTGTTTATTAAAATAATCATGATAATTCCAAAGCTTCTTAAAAACAAAGCGAAACTTTCAAAATTAAAAACTAGTTTTAATTATTTATTTTGGACATTAATACAACTAATCTTTATTTAATTATTATTCATAAAATAAAATTTACATAAACTTAAACTCATATTTTAGAAATACTTTTTTGCAAAATTGTCACCTTACTAAATCTGTATTTATCAACAGTTTAATTTTGATATCAATGATTACATAGCCTAGAAACCAAATACATTATTTGCTATGTTCAAATAATTCTCTCTCTCTCTCTCTCTCTCTCTCTCTCTCTCTCTCTCTCTCTCTCTCTCTCTCTCTTAGTTTTTTGGATTAAACTGTAATTCTGTGTTGTGTTAAGGATTTGTAATTTGATTCATAAGTTTAAGGTTTGATTAATGAGTTATTTGCAAAGAAAGAGAGAATAAAATAATAGTAATGTTTAGAAATGAAATCAATTCTTTTGTATTCATATTCTGTATTAAATGTAATGCTTTGTTGACATTAAGTGAGAAACGAATCGGTTTTTTCGATACAAAACTGACTGCTGTTGTGATAACGCGTTAGTTATTAAAGCAAAAAAGTCTAATACTATTTGCTTTAATGATTTGCCAGTTGTCACACGTCATCAGATCTTTGATTAATGATAGTTTAATGTCGCACTAGTTTAACAGCCGTTTCGATGCCATCCCAAGTGGTTGGGATGCGCCACTCAAGACATCTGCTGAATAACTGAGTTCGTTATGTGTGATAACCGATACTTTTGGTCCCAATTGTTAATAGATTTATAATAACCCGATTTGTCGATCGTAGCCATCGATTGCCATTTCTTCGCACAAATCACTGAAATCTCAATAACTTTGAGCAAACAACTCACTTAACTCTTATTCAATAGTTCCTATGGATAGGCCTATCGATAAAACCTATTAAATCTGAAATATTTTCTACTTTTAAGTTCTGAAAACTTCAATATTTTATTTAATTTTATTGTTATTTGAAATCAATTCATAAATAACTTTCATTGAAGTCTAAAAATCGTGAAAACATAATATGTTGATTGAGTTCATGAATAAATATCAAATAAATATCAAGCTCAATTAGAGTAACAAATCTCATTCATACGATAGTTTGTATCAAATGGAATAATTTTCAAATTAAAGTTGCAAGTTTCTATTTTAAATTTGAATTCCATTTACGATTATGTCATTGAAATTAATTATTTTCTTTTATCGATTCGGAAAAATCGTTGAAACCATTCTTCCAGTTATTGAGTCGATGATAGTCTATGAATGGCATCCCTTTTCACCAGATATTAATCATAAATAAATAGTCAAACAGTGACTTATTTATTGCATTCAAAACTGTTTTAAATGTGAATTCAAATAGATTTTCGGATATAATTTTTATGGCGAATGGACTCCCCATAGCAATGAAGTAAATGTTGCCGACTATAGACTAGTCCTCTCTCTCTACGCCTTTTTTGCACAAAAATATCAATAATATGTCATTTGATTCGAAACTATTGTCTAATTTTACAATAATTTCTCTCATGTTTTATATACAGACTAACAAAACGGTGTTCGCATTTGAGCACAGGTCTGTTGAGCTAAGATTTATGAACACTGGCCTCATTGTGTTCCCCTACATCTAGTCCTCTGCGAGGGGGTAAGCCATACATACTGAGAGGCATTCCCTGTATTCAAATGGAAATAGACTTTCAACAAAACCAAAAAAGTTGAGTCAATTGTTACATTGACTCACTTTCTTGGCCTCCCTGTAAGCCCCAAAATATTTGCAAATGTATTCCTGGTATATTTTTCTGCGACTGATTTACACAATTGCTATTCGTTTGAAAAGATTATTGAATTGAAAGAAAAACATAATTTTGTTAAAGAATTTGTTATTTAAATATTAGAGATAACTTAACAAGACAAATTATGAGTCCAAATACTTATTTAATGGCTAATAGAAGCCTTGCAGATATCTAGCCATTAAAATAAAAAAAGGACTTGCTAAAATTTTGATAAACTTTAATTTACCATACACATTCAATATTACTTTTGTTTAATAAATAGTTTCAAATTATGAACTTTTTTTCCAATAATTAATTGAAGACTAACTAATTGAAGGTTAATTTTAAATCTATACAATTTGAATAGAATCTGTCACTTTTTAGCAAGTAAATTTAAACAAATTGACTTGTTGACCTTATATATATACTATGAGTCCTGTAATGGATAATAAAAATTAAATTGATTATGAATTTTTTTGATGATAAATAATAAAAATTATTGATTAGAATAACTATTGAATGGCTAATGAAAAGATGAAAAATATTCTTTCGATTAAAGAGTTTTTTCTTCATTTAATTATTAGAAGACATAATAAATCAGATTTTTATTGAAAAGAAAAAACGTTTTCACATTTGACCCAAAGATTATTGCAATTAAATTTGTTTGACATTTCATTCGGGAATTAATTAATGAAGAAAATTAAAGCACAAAATTGCAAGAAATTAATTACTGGATTCACTAAAAAAACTTCATGATTAGAAAATATAATAACTCAGCGAAGAAAAAATTATGGCTTATTGTCCTCCGTTTGGGTACAGAATATCGGAGTCAAAGTCATGATTGGCTCTAAGATTAGGGCCAAAGGCTATGTTTGCAGTCAGTTATTATGTGTCAACAATATATCAGAAGAAGACTTTAGAGGAAAAATTCTAATAAAACTTATATAACAACTAATTTCCAATTCATTATTATTAGTCAAAAGAAAAATTTCTTTTGAAAATTAATTAATTATCAGAAAAGTTTTGATGAGTTTTATTCATAAGCACTTAAATCTTATTTATTTTTCTTCGTCTTCTGATATATGGATAAAAATATTTTATTAAAGAGTTATTTGAGTCGACCCTTATTTACATAATTTTATATAAATTATTACGACATTCAGTATTATATCTAACAAATTATTTTTTAAAGTGTTTTATTTTTTTAGAAAAATTACCGATTTTTAAAATCTCATAAAAGTATAATTAGCTCTGATTATAGTCCTTTACGTTTAGATCCAAAAACAAGAATATTTTTATAAACAGATTAGTTCTAAGTATTGAAAGCCTTAACCATTGAATGCCTTCTCTCCACTAAATTATAAATAAGTGGACTTTCAGAGGATTTCATAGATAATTGTCCAGAATTTCCAGAATTGACAATAATTAAAAAAGGATCAGAGGATAAGTGGGCTTCGGATGGGCTCAGATATTGCTGACTTTAAAAAGCTGTCGGATGAAAATGTTTATTAAAAATGTTAGGTTTCAGTTAAATAACAATTTAAATGATTTGAAAAATTAAAATTCATATTTAGTTTATAATTAGATTTGAATATTAAGTGATTTAGTGATGAAAAGCATTTAGGCTTCAAATGACATAATTGTTAATAAATATGATTTGTTTTATTCACATTTGAAAATATTGTAATCAATTGTATGTTCAGAACAATTATTAAGCGTTTGAGTCGGGAACAGACTTTCTCTCTATGAATGTATGCATACACAGTGCGGACGGGACTGAATAAGAAGAGTCTCATCCATGGTATTGGGTGTGAGTTGTAGTGCACTGTAATGAACGAGCTTTAAATAAATTGCTGGAAAAGCGTTCGTCCCCTTTATTAAAGGCAGTAATCTTATGATAATTCATATTAATTGCTGAAAACAAATACCACATCACGAATACAGGCTCCAAGTCCTCAGGAAGTGAAGGCCCGTAACCTGTGATAACTTCATCTGTTTTCGTCTTCTGACACTTTAATTGCCGGTTCTCTCCTATAACCTATGCATTGGATATATAATACTGTTTATAGCTGAGCAGAGAATCGGATCTCTTGGCTCTATCTATCCCTTGCAAGAAGTCTACAATCATTTTCTCTTAAGAAGTATTTTTTCGGCATATTTTTCGGTTAACAAAAATATTTTCAACAGACTTTTTATTATGAATTTTTAAGTCACTATTTTCTTTCGCTTAAACAAAATTAAGATTATATGCAATAAATCATAGAAATAGCTTCGAGTCAAACATTTATTATTTTAATTTATTCGCGTTATATAAGTAGTACTCTATCTTTCTATCCATACAATCATTTTTAACTGTTTTGTTGTGTTCTAAAAAACATATAGAAAAATAAAAACTTAATTTTTAACACTTATTCGTGAATTATTTTATTTGTTTTGCAACTATTTTACACAAATTATTATTATTCAACTGTTTTTGGAGAGTCTGTGCTTTAATTGTGTTCTTAATTTGTTTGATAAAAACTTTTAATTAGTTTTTATTTAGTTATGAAATTATGTATTTTACGCAAAATTCTCGTAATTATCAAATCGTTATTATATTATATTATAATATAATCTATAAAAAGAAATTGAAAACAAAATCAAAATTAATGTTTTGACTCAGATTTTGTAATGCATTAAAAACAAATGAGTTTATATACAAATTAGTTTAATTGACTCATCATTATTATTCTGTGCACTAAATTCACAATTTATTACTCAATTCATTTAATTTAAAGACAATTTGTTTTTATTTGTTATTAAAGTAATTCATTTCAATTTTAAAATTATATTTAATTACAAACCATTAGAATAAAATTGAATAAACAGGGTCGTAATTTTTTCATTTCAACCGGGAATGATTGAAGGATATTGATGTTAGTAAAAGTAACCTTGCCAATTTATTTTACATAAAAATTGAGTCAATTTTATTCATAATATAATTTAAGTCTTCTTTATATTCGTTAATTTATATATCATTTAAGAGTATATCCATTAAAAGAATGATTTGGTTTAAGGCGATATCAAAATTTAGAAGAAATTTAACGAAAAAACTGTTACCAACTTTTCGAAGCTTTGAAGAGAAGAGGAGAAAAAAATACTATTCATAGCCTTTGGTCGAATGAAATCGATTGGAGTAAACACCAGTCCCTTACCATATAATCATCTGTTTAACTATTAT